>VZTL01063258.1:6187-41164 GCA_013400535.1 Scopus umbretta
CAGTATGATGCATATTCATTTTTACCCCCAGGTAGGTTTTAGGCACAACTGGGCTTTCACATGCAGAGAAGAAAACCTTGGTGACATTGCACCTGAAATCTACACCTAGCGCTGCCATCAGTTATATCTTAGTCAATGCCTTGTTCCCCTTTGTGTAAGAGCTGAGGAACAAGCTTAAAGCATCTTATTTTTCTATCCCTACACGGCGATGCCTGACTCCCTAGGGCAAAACATTACACTTTCAAGTTAATTGGTATAGATGTTTCCAAAGTTTGGTACTACAAATCAAGCAAGAAATTCATTTTAGAGCACAGGAGCGCCGTACTTTCTCTCCCTCTCAAGTCAATTCCAAATGCTCCGCTCTACAAGTTTCTCTTCTTTTCAATTACAGTTCTCCCATGGTAGTAAATAAATTTGTTTCAAGCACACACGTTTCTCTTCTTTTCAATTACAGTACCCTCTCAAGTAATTTAATTTCTTTCAGGTCTTCAATTCACATCCAACTTTCTCTCCAACAAATGTATACATCAGGTAGCAGAAATACATCCCTGGCTCTATCGTTATATTGAGGTTTTAGAAAGTGAGTTTTGTCTCCATTACCTCTGAATTGACTAAAACCTCTTTACAGGTTCAGCAAGAGGTATGCAGACCAAATAACACCTGTGAAAGCTGCACAAATGGGCTGCCCTAATCCAGCCACAGGAGTGATGGGAGTGCCGGGTGTCTGAGCTCCAGTCTTGTTTAGAAAGAAGTGTATTAATTTTAATTTGCAGCAACAGCTGATGTGATAGTGAAACCCTATGAAGGCTCCATCATTAGCTGTTGCAGGCTAATATTTATCTCCCTCTCACCTTCACAGAGTATTAGAAGACATGCAGAAGGATAGAGCTTTAGATGCATGTGAGGCATAGATGGAGGGCTGAAGGAACTGGAGGTCAAGGGCTGCCTTGGGGTTGAGGCTGGGTTGGTCTGTAGAGCCTCTGATTGCTCTAGCACCCACAGAGGCTTATCATGAAAGACTGGAGGGCAAAGCAGTCTGCCAGTATGTGTTCCCTCTCACTCCTGTGAATAAACACAGGACTGAGCTGACCATTTGGATATCTTCCACATGTGCAATACTAAATATTCAAAAAGTGAAACAGGGGGGAAAATGCATGCAAATTCATTACAACCTGCCCACATAAGAGTAAAGGCTTCAGGCGGTGAGGCGATGCGTGGTCCTCACTTAGCATAGCAAAGAGATAGGTGGTTGGACTCTGGCAGATGTGTGAATTCAGCCAGTTGAGTTAGCAGCTGGCTGAACAGGCAAAAACATTTCTCTGATGCTTTACTACAGCCACCTGTCAGAGGATGGGTAGAGCAGTCAGTAATCCACGAGATCCCCAAGGAGCTTTCTTCTGCCTTTGCTCATTTAATCACGGCAACGAGAAGAGATGATTCAGCCTTTCACGAGAGCCGTGTAAGGGTTATGAAAGTGAGAGAGACTTCCTCAGCCAGCTGTCCCGAGCTGGTATGATCTGATCTCTACAGCTTGCAGCTGGGGGCCAAGGTGCTGCGGTGTGTTTGCCATCCCTGCCCAGCCCCAAGCCCCTGGCAGATCGCTGAGCGTGTAGGCTCTCTCAGCCTCTTCAGCACCTGTGATGGAGAGCCATTACCAGTTCCTGATGGCTGTGGGAAATAGATGTTCACACTTGCTCTCATTTTGGACATTAAAAGAGAAAGCACATTTCTATCTTCAGTCTCCTCAGCTAATTGCGATTCATTTCTCTCTGGACTTGGCTTTTATGTGCTCCCCAACTGACACCCACTGTTTTTATTTATTGAGTCTGTATTTGATGAGATTCTGCCTTTTTCTTCCCCGCCCCCCACCTCCCTCCCCATTTCACTGTAGTTGCAGTTCATTCAGTTGCTCCCTAATTCGATAGCTCTGTTCCAGGATCTGGCACAGTACTTGGTCTGCCTCTTTGCCAATACAATACTATTTCTTTCCTTACAAAGACTTGTTTTCCTAACATCTGCATTGTGCAGAGAGGCCCATATGTTCCCATAGTCCATGCGCTCTAAAGCATAGCAAATTACTATTTAGAAAAAGCACTCTGTAGTGCCCTGTGCCAGCTAAAACGCACTCCTTGGCATGATGCCATTTCCTTTTACAGTACAAAGTGGTCTGGGGGAGAAGGTTCTCAAGAGGGCACCAGAGATGATGTGCACAGTGGAAATGTAGGTGCAACAAGAGACCAACTCAACCACTATGCTCAACATGTAGTGTTCTGCAAGACAAAAACTTTCCACATTTTAATGTTACACAAGGCACATGCTGAGCTCCCATCGCAATCTGCGGATTCCTAAGTACACCAAAACCCACCTCTAGCCATTTGGAGCAGGCAAGGCATTGCGTGGGAGTGCACAGACCTTTTCGCTCAAGCAAAGTGTTTGCTGGGGCCTCATTAAATGCCTTCCCCACTTTGCTTTTGTCCTTTCCTATTTTTCTTCTGTGTCAAACATCCATTCTGGCAACTCTCTCCCAATTTACTCCTCTCACCATTTGAGGAGGCAGTTTGATTTCACTGTACCAGCACAGCTCCCTGAAAGCCTCAGTCATGGAAATTACGGGAGTGACTGGAGCTCACTTCTGACCTGCTACAAAAAAAACCCACCTACTCTCCCCTGCAGCCCCTGGCTCTACTGAGCAGAGGAACTGTTCCTTGTTAGCAGCCCAAGGAAGGTCTGGGGAATGTCTCCTGTTTGCCATGGGTGCCTATGAAGAAGCAGCTGTGCTGCATCTTGCTAGGAAGAGCCCCATGGCTCTGCTCGCGTTTGGGTTCAGACACCTCAAAGGGACAGAGGGACAAAGCAGCTGCTGAAAAGGTTCTTCTGATATCTTAGCTGGCTATCCTCTATTTGAGTCCTGTTTAATCCTGTTAACCCTTTTCAGGCGGGAAATTGGATGTGGAGTCTGCTTCTTGCTCCAGAGTCTCCCTGTGGGGTTCAGGCTCCTACAAAGAAGTGAACGTCATAGCCCTTGCCAGGACTGAGACCTCCTTCCCATCAGCTGGCCTCCCATGAGCGCTGCACCTCCATAGCTGCACAATTTGGGTTTTATTTCCTAAATGTTGTCTTTCCTTGCTGCTTTGGAGTGTTTCGTTTTTTTTTTGTTTTTTTTTTTTTTCTGTTTGGTCTCGCCCACCCCTGGTTTTTGTTCTTTATTTTCCAGTCTGTTTTGGTTTTTTTTCCCCCCAACAGATTGGGAATAATCTGTTTTGGTTTCTATCTCTCTTTGCCAGTGCCTCTTCACCTTCAGTTGTAGGGTATCACACATGCTCTGCATGCCCTCATGGAGCAGCAAAATAGAGAGTCCAGAGGAGGGTGAGAGCAGAGCTGGGCTCCTGGCTGCAGACAAGAAATAGTCTAACGATGGATGGGTGACCTTACACATTTGTGTTAACTGGGAAGCCGGAAGGGGGTCCGAAAATGAGACCTGAGAAAAAGTAAAGAAAGGAGATTTTTTCAGCCTGACATGCTACAGGAGCAGGATGTGGAGGAAGGCTGTTCTTAAATGTATAAGAAATCAACATTTTCTTGCAAATAATCACAATGGGACACAATCCACAACCATCATATTAATTGATATTTTCAAATATGTTTTTGTGGAGAGGATGTAAAAGAGGAGGAAAAAAGACTATGTCTCAGTGTTACTGCCACCAGATGTTGGAGCTGCTGCTGTGTGCCATGGTTTTTGGTCCCATCATACCATGGAGTCCATGAGTCCCAGGTTATATTCTTAATTTATTAGTGGTGTTGCTGCTGTTCTCATTATTACTGTCATTCCTGGAAGACCAGAATTTCACTATGCTAGATGCCATCTAAACACACAACTAAAAAAAAAATCAGGTTTTGTCTCAAAGTATATGTAAACCACATCTAGGACAAGAGATGACTGGCAGATACAGGCAGGTAGTACAAGAAATCAGGGGGGCCAATGCTAGTCAACATGATAGGTTTTAGTATTAACCCATCAGTGGCCCAAAAACAGGGAAAGGTGGGGGTTTTTAGGTTTTAAAAACATTTTTTCAAGGGCCCATCTGAAGGAGGACAGTGAAGTATTTTAGTATTCATGAAAGGGGAATTTCTCCAAGCATGGGAGCTTGCATAGGAAAAGCATGAAGATGTTTGCTTAAAAATTCAGTGAGCGGGTGACAGAGCTGGCAGGATGGCCTATGCAGAGTCAGCAAGTTCAGACTGTACTGAGTAATGGGTGGTAGGGGCTGGTAATAAATGAACAGCCTTGAAAATGATAAGAAATTTCTTGTATTGGACAGGTAGTGAAGGAGCCCAAGGAGGAGATAGGGAAACGGGTGATACAGCCAAACCAATAGGGTAGCAAATGGTCTTTCAGCAGCAATTTGTATGGAGCTCAGCTAGGTTAGGTTTCATTTATCACTATCAGAGATATGAAAGTTAGTGAAAATAAACAGAATAATGAGGAGATGAGAGAACCGTTTTAGTCATGTGGATTGGTAGGAGAGAACAGAAGTGTTTCCGCAGGAGTGTCAAGCAAGGCTAACGCACGGTGTGGACAGGAGAGGCCAAGGGGAGAGGAGACCCAAAGAAGCCAGGCAGGCTGCGTGGGGATGACCAAGAGGCACGCAGAACACATAAACTTTCAATTTACAAGTTTCACTGGGCTGACCTGTGAGCCGACCCGTGAGGAGGAGCCCAGCAGCTCTCACCCTTAAGGGACCATGCCCTCACTGTTGTATGGCTGGTGAGCGTCAAAGAGGATGCTGCAATGCTGGAAGGCAATGCCTGGAGAAAGTTCAGATCGCAGCAGGTATCTAACTGTGTACTATGCTGAGTATCCTCCTCACACTGCTAGCAGGGGGCATGTAGGGTAGGAGGTGTGCACGAATTAAGAGGTGAGGATGCAGGAGAGCACCTAAGTGAAGCCCAACCTGCCCCGATGCCCCCCAAGCCAGTGCAGGGCACCCCCAACATGAGGACCAGCCTAGGCAGTGAGAGCCCTGACTTCCAGTTACCCTCTCCAGGTGACATTTGGCAGGGCACTGAGGACCTTCCTGTCCTGACCTCTTCACAAAATTCAGACTTGCTGTATATAGAGTAATTTGTGTATCTTTCAGGCACTTCAGTGGTGCACCAGATGGGGTGGCAGATCACTTGGAGGTTTGGAGACCTTCTAATACACATCAGTCCCCCATGGACCTCTGCTCCTGGCCATCAGGAACCAGCATTTGCAGTTCCTCAAGCCCATATTGTGCTTACATTGGACAAGTTTATTTGCTGCTACAGCAAGAAGGAAACCCCGCACCTGTATCAAGTAAAACAGGCACAATGTGTCGTTTGCACCAGGTGTGGACTTCAGCTTTTTGAAAACAAATGGCTGTGAAATATGTAACTGCTCTAATTCTGGAAGGGTTTTATCCTACTGGTCATAGCAGATTGGTCTTTGCATTTGCCTTTTTTCCCCCCTCCTACTCCTTCTACTTCTCCCAGAAGTAGTATACCTGAAACTACAGGTTTGAAAGCATGTGCATGAACTGGTGTCGAGCATTGTCCTGGAATGCTATTAAATTAAATACTGATTTCTGGGAGCATTTCTCTTCATTTCAAAGTAGTTTTGCTTTATGCAGATTTTAGCCTTTGCAATTTTAAGTGGTTTTCCTGTCAGAACCAGGGTAATGATATAATATGTCTGAGTTTATCCAGTGCCTGGTCAAATCACTCAAATTCGAGTACAAATTCATTTTGAGTCCAGCATCTGAATTTACACAGCTTGGGTGCATAACTATACTGAAATCCTTCAATGCTTTGCATAGTAGGGTCTCTACAGGAGACATAGGACAGCTACAGGACAGCTCATTTGATTCATAATAATTTTAAAACTCACTCACAATAACGAAATTGTCAGTGCCATTTGTTGCAAAGAGGTTATCACTTTATTCTCAGGCTGAGTATTTTCATCACCTCATTTTGCTGCTTGGCCTGCGTTCCTCCTCTGGTTCCTGAAATCTCTGGATTTCTCATCACTGGATTTCATCTTGTCTCATCTCTGGATTTTTGGATGTATCTTTCTGTACTGGAAAAGCTCTGGTGAGTCCTTGAGGGTCTCTGTCTCAAAGAGCTGTCTGTACCAAGGATGCCACCTTTCTGCTCCTTCTCCCTTTACCACATGGCTAGTTCATCGGTCGTCTTCTGATCTTCTTTCAGGATGAGGCAATCATGTTTGTGGTTGCTGCCTTTCGTCTCACACTACCCAGCTGTCCTGTGCAAGAGGTCACCTGTGCGTATCTCAGTTCTTTCACTGTGCAAATCAAGTCCAAGGGATGATCTTATTCTCCTGTCTTTGGGATCAGCAGGATTATTCCCTCAGCTGTTCTGCCTTTTATTATCGAGGCCAGGGCAGGCTTAACCTCAGGCAGAGTACCAAAGACCTAATAAATAGGGCTTATTCTTTCAGGCTTGGTGCCACGCTAACTTGGTTACAGAGCTTCCAGCTGGCATACATCTGGCTGGGGGCTGCGCAGTGCTGATCTGAGCAGCCTCTCAACACCTTGAGGAAGACGGGGCCATTGCAGCCAAAGTGAGCACTGAGACTGCATCGTCTCCAGCAAGTGAGGCATGGCACCAGGGGCTGGAAGGAGCTGCTGGTCCCAGGGCAGAGAAGGGCCTGCCAGGGCTGATGGTCATTCTGCCACTGCCCCTTTCCTTGCATCCGACAGTGAACAGCGCAGGATGTGACCTCTATTTCGAAATGAGTCTTTCAGAGCAAAACTCATTCTGCACAGTGGCTTCCAGGAGCGTTTCTTAGCTCCTTGGTCTCGGCACTTATCGCGGTGGTGTCCCGACTGCAGATCACAGCGGGCAGTGCCCAGGTGCCCATCAGTTCCCTCAGGCCTCGCGGTCCTTGGGAAGGCAGCGCCAGTGTGCAGGCTGGACCAGAGCCACAACGTGCTCCAGCAAGGCCCCAGCTAAGAGACCGGGGAACCAGGACTGCAGGTAGAAACAGGGAGCACGTGTTGAGCATGAAGTGAAAAGACTGACTCCTACTTAATGCTGTAGTAGCCATTTTGTAGATGCAGGTATACAAAATTATGTGCAGTCATTGAAGCAATGTAAGAAGCTCCAGTAGGGCATGCTGCACACCTAAATGTGCATGGAGGTCGCCCGTCCTGCCCTGCAGCTGTGGCAGTCGCAAGTAGACCTGTTTGACATATCATTTTGACAGACCACCATTATTAGTTTCCCTCAGCTCACGTCCCAAAGGCTGGCTTTCCAGCAAGGGGAGCAAGATTTGTTTTGTTTCTAAGCTTCCTAAAGTTCTGAAAATATTTCGCCGATAAAACCTTTATCAATGATTGCACAAACTCCTCTACCCCATTCCTCCTGCAGACCGCACGGCAGGTCTAGCACACTAACACTGTCCTGCTGATACGCAGGCACTGCCTGTGTTAGGAAAAGGCAGCTTTGCAGACCCCTTGAAAATATTAAGGTGGGTGCTGCCACTGTAGTTCAAATCCTTGTTTCTTTTCATATCAGCATGGATGATGGTGATTCTTTAGCTCCAATAGAGCAGTTGGAGTATTCCTGCCTTGAGGAAAACTGCCACCTACCAGGGGCCACAGGACAATGACCCCTACTGATGGACGCAGCACCGCTCACGTACACCACAAAAGCCGTTATGCGTTCAAAAAAGCGATGACCCCCTCCACTCGACAGTAATTTCTTTACGCAAATGTTGTACTTGGTTACTGTCAGCGATGCCACCCTGTATCTGCGGAATGATGCTCCAAGATGAAGAGTGAAAATCTATCTGGCAAAGGGTGACAGTTTCGACTATGACAGCATCCAACCCATCAGCTAATGAAAGACCCATCCGTGATTTATCAATACTACAATTTCAGCTGCAAATGCAGATTTGAAACATTAATTACAAATACAGTCCAATAAATAAATCTCTAGGTGTTTTATCAGCTACGCTACATATAAACAAATCCCGAGGGTTTTATACTTCCTAGAATTTACAGAATTTTCTGGTTGGACGTCTTACTGTGGGGAGAGTTGCTTGATCCTGGGAACTGCCGCTTAAGTAAGCGCTTCTCTGTATCATGCATACACTTTTTGCTTGGTTCTTCTTACCTTGTGTACCTACCTGATTTTTATAATTTGCCTTTTTGGTACTGATTTTTATAAAATATGCTGTATTATACAATGTGTCAAACATAAAATAGAATAAACCGGGATTCCAGGCTTTGCGGCTAATGTTACTGAGCCTTGATCCAACTCGTAACACCTTTTAGAAATAGCAGGAAGAAAATAAAAGCAAACAAACCCCAACTTCTCCTCCCCCAAAGAAAATCTGGCAAAAACCACAGACACTCTTACGTTTGTGGTTGTCTCAGGAAAGCACATGTGTCTTTGGTGAGATCGAGCTGCCAGTTAGCACCAACAAACAATGCTTGACCTTTCGGTAACGTCAAGAGAAGAGCTCTATTAATACGTGGTGTTTCCTCTTTAGTAAGATTACATCCTGCCTTTGCAGAAAGAGAACTCAGACTAATTTATTTTTCTTCCTTAACTTACAGTTCTAGCCCAGCAAGAAGAAATGTAAGTAATCCTTTGCAGCCTGGTATCGTGCTCAGCTTTAGGTATGTGGTTATCTTCCTTGTGGAACACTGCTCTGATCAGTGATCGAGCCAGGGCACTTGCCTTCCGTGTCAAATGCATGTCTCCCCTGCTTGCACTTCAGCCAGCTGAGGCTAATTCCTACTGATCTGGAAACGGTTATCGAGTCCTGTACGTGCAGCTGAGTCACGCAGAAGCAGGGAGAAGTTACTCATTAAAACTTGTGCTTTTTGGAGGGAACGAGGATGTCTAACTTGTATTCTCATACCTCAGGTAACATTCATAATGCATTTTGGGGGGTACGATTTTGCTTGTGGCAAAGCTTTTAATTTGGATACATGCTCCAAGCATACGGTATGAACTATTGTAGTAGGGTTTTTTTAAAGACTACAGACAGATATGCTTTTAAAATAAACCATCTGCTTTAAACCAGAGTTCTTTTGATCCTTGTCTGTAAACAGCCAGTCACCTCTTTGAGACAGGAAACTCCGAGAACGGAAGGAGAGGTGTGAAATATCTGGGAGTCATTCAGCAGTGTAGCAGAAATGTAGTTACCAGTTGCCAGGAATAGTAATGCCTGCTTACACGAGACTCTTTTTTTTTTTCTTTCCTTTCCTTGGTTCGGCTGGGTCTCAAAGGTTTCCAGCCCTGCGGAGCTGCCTTCCCCCAGGACAGCAGCAGCAGTGAAGCGGGATGCTCCCAGGGTGCCATCTGCCACTACCCTCTTCTGCTGCAGCTCTCAGCACTGCCCAGCATGGGAAGCTTCCCCTGCCCTTCGCCTCTTTTTTTCCCTGTAGGAAATCTGCAACACTGCTCCATCACCTGACCCCAAACCAAGACATCCAGGATTTCCTCCCTGGAGCATCAAGAAATTCATTTTAGCTGTAGCTTTACACGAAGCCATACTTGAGAGTTAGAGGCAAATAACAAGAAAATTCACTTCTTAGAGTGCCGGAGAAGGTGGGAGGTGGTTTGGTTTGGTTTGGGTTGGGTTGGGTTTTTTTTTGTCACAAAGACTCCTAGAAAGCACAATTAAAAATAATTTCACCAAGGTAGTAACCACCCTGAAGAAAATACATCAGCATTTGAAGGTGCCAGTGGGAAGCTGCAGCGCGTGTCACATCTAGTGGCACCAGCGAGGCAAGAGTTGTCCAGCTGCCTTCTGCTCCGCTGCTAATGCCCCACGTGCCCAGGAGGTCAAGAGTGGTAAAGGACGTACTGCACTGGCTATGCCAGCATTTCACCAGTGCTGTGCTGGTGAAAGAGTGCTTTTTGGTTGTTTTTTTGTTGTTGTGCTCCCCGCCCCCCTCCCTGAAAGTGTGTAGCTTTTCACTGACTGGAAGAAACTGGTTGGACACAAAATAAGTGGAGAAGTGTGCAATGCTGTACTTCAGACAGTGTGTGTTACTGATAAAAGCTTCTACCGTAGGTTGGCTCTAGCGTATGGGACAGCAAGGATTTGTTTTTCATTCTGGGTTTGTTTTGTGCTCAGGACTTTGATGTTTTGTGAGGCAACTCTTTTGGATTACATTTGTAACTGGAATGGCAGAAGCTCCTTAATGATTTATAACTTGGCTGTAACTATTAAGCTGGGGTTTGATTTCAGACTGCAGAATAGTGATAGTTTGTTAAAGAAGTTTAGTAAAGTAGACTTACAGAGAGCCTTTTGCTAGCTTGTGGAATGCGAGTCTGAATGCAAACCAGGATTTGATCACAGTCAGGTGCGTGACTCATGTTCAGAAAAGTTCACGGGGTCTGAAAGCATTTGCAATGGGTCTTGAAGCCAAGCAGCATCTGATCTTAATCTAACCTCTCTCTCAAACGATAGCCTTCTTTCACAACTGGTAGAAGTTTAGAATAATATTTTATCTGGAATTGTGGGATCAATTGTTAAAAATATTAAAGACTATGACCATGTGTGAAGTTGTGTAACACTTCCCTCCTCCCTCTTCCAACATTGCCAAACTTCAACCAGTTGGCCAGAAATATTCCGTATCAAAATACTGCCTGAATCTGTTTTCTGCCAAAACTTTGCAGATGGTTTTGAAAAACAAAATAGGAAAGAAGTTACATTTGGGGGGAATTAGGCAAAAACACCTACATAAGCCAGAAAGAAATCAATGGAAATTTCACGCAAAAGTGTGAGAGTCTCAACCACAGAAATAACCAGGAGGATGACAAGAATAACCGATCAGTGTATCCCAAATGAAATTCATGGTGGTGCTATTGAGTTAACTCTAGGCAGATGGAAAGTAAACTTTCGATTCGGAGAACTATTCACGGAACCAAGAGAACAGTAAGAAAAACCATAATCTAAACAACATTTGGTTGATAAAAGCCTTGAAAATTCCAGACTTGGACAGAAGGCCTAAGTACGAACAGTCCTGCAATACTATTGCCCTTGGCAAGCAAAAAACTTGTGAGAGTTTAGCTCCAAGTGCTTAAAACCCAGCAACCTTTTCAGGAATTACAGAGCACAGCATAGTTAAAAGGGCTCAGCACTGCTGTCTATTAGCAGAGTCTGAAACCAAAACTGAAGGCCTGAAGAGGGCTCGTGAGCCCTACCAGGCTTCTTAAACTACGTCAGCTGGTCTAACACAGCAAAACCAGGGTAGTCCTCTGGGTTTTAATAGTAAGATATTTAAAAACAAGGCCTCCGTGTCATCAGTAAGTACCTGGAAAGACACGGCTACACCCCGCAGAAGTCACTCCACACTTGACAACGTTCAAGTTCTTCACTTCCACCTTCTTAGCACCTTGCCCACCAGAAATGCAGCTGGCTCTGTTAGCTTCATTATTCTTACACTTCTATTGCTTGCATGTATCTGAAATTCCAACCCAAACTAAAACCCAGGAAATTCCAATGACACGTAAGAAAGCTTTTTTCCCGTTACGGTGTTACGGGTTCGTAACAGCACCACACACTTGGATATGCGTCCGCCAACCTCAACCACGCTGTGATTCTGTGACTCCCTATTTCACAGTCCATGGAAGATTTATGGAATAATTTAAAATCAAGACTTTAGATGGCCTTTGTTGTGAGTACACGTATTGTCTCGGAAAGCACCTGTAAAAAGGCAGTCTCAGAATTTGTATAAAATAATTATTTGATGCTTTAAAATTTATACATCTCAGCTCTCGGCTGAGGCACACTCTGTCACAGACTTCTATCTTTTGCAACATTAGCCGTAAGGGAAGCTACCCAGCAAGCCCACACGGTGTGTCTGCATCATATGGCCTTCACTGGTCTTCTACATTTAATTAGAATTTAATAATTAGCTTCCAGGGGGCCTGACAACAGATACATACCTTGAAATCTCTCTCTCTGTTAGCACGTAGCTGAACGCACACGCGTAGAAGTGCTTTTTAAAATAAAGCAGTAAGTACTCTCTTTGAATTTTTAATTTGAAATAGAGTGTCTTCCAAGGTATTTTTAGGTGAAAAGATGTGAAAAGCAAGTGAATGAAACCCAAATGTACACATTTTTTTAAAAACCTCGCTTTATAGTCACACTAGAATTATGTACCTAAAATTTTACCATCTCAACAGACACATGCAAACTTTGTTACTGCAAGAGAATCCTTTAGGAATCAGCTTATAGCTGCGTACATAAGATGGCAGTGCTTATTATAACCACAAGTGGCTTTATTTGAAGAAGCACAAGAAAGCATATGCAGCAAGCTCTGCAAATACTAAAAAAAATCCCCAAGCCAAATCCTACAATAAATTTTAGTTAGTATCTCGTGTTAGTACGATGGCAATAGCACACGTGCCTCTGGGCGCTACTTCAGCAAACTAAATCTCGTAAGAACAGGGCCTGGATGCAGTTGCCTGAGCGCAAGGCAGCGGTTACCTGCATGCCAAGAACAGCTTGTCTCAGGTAAGATTCAGCTTTCATTAATGGTCTTGTTTGTCTCCAGAAGGCACCGAGGAGTTTTGCTGGTCTGGCCAACAATTTGCAAAAAGACCAGTCGATTTTCCTACCAGTGCTACTCTCAATTTGAACACGCAGCGAGTATCTTGTATGTAGATAGTGAACCATGTAGAGTGTAAAATCTATTTACAACACTGACTTCTCTGTAGTCTGTTGCATTTTGCCTGAAAACACTAAAAGACGAGTATAATTTCCATGAAAATCAGACAACCGGTATTTTTGGAGTTCAAGGCTGATACAACCTTCAAACACATAATATCCAGTATGTGTTTCTGTAATTGAATCAAGGACAACTTATTGGGCTGTTCACATTTGCTTATGTATACTGACAAAATCAAGAAATTCCACAGTTGCACCGAGAAAGATTATGGAGAAATGTGATTTAATATTAAAGACTTGCTCAAATTGCCAGTAAAATAATAACGTCTAAACAAAACATTCAGATACAATGTAATACATTTCTTTATTTTTTTTAAAATCCAATTTGCAAAGGTCCCTTTTTAAACAAGAACAAAAAAATCAACACAATTCAGAGGGCTTATCTCATTTACCATATTCTTCCCCACTCTTCACTTATCAGAACACAAAGCAGCAACTTATATTATTAGTGCTCATATAGTGCACTTATATGAATTTCGATTTGTGTATTAAGCTTTAAATACAATGTATTTTCCGTGAGCACAGCCCAAAGAGTACACAACATTACATTTTCAAAGCATATGTTAAAAAAAAGGACAATAAATGTATACCCAAGACAGTCAAACTCAAATAATTTGACTCGGCAAATTCTATAACAAGTAACAGCAATTTTAAACTGCGTACAAAGCAGAACAGTGCCAACATGCCTCCAGTCTGTGAGCTATGGTAAAATATCAAGCGTACATGGAAAGGAGAGAAGCCAAAGAAAACCGCCACAAATGCAGAGCTAACCTGAGGCACACCCAACTGCGACCGAACAAAGGCAGCCCACTCCCCCACCCTACGATGCAAAGAGCCCGACAACAACGAAAAGCACTTCTACGCTACAGGAACGGTAACCTCCCCCCATTTCGTCTCCGCGTTTTTGAACGACTTGTTCAAAAAATGTCAAGAGGAACATCTAATTATACCGAACGAATGTACAAACTATAACGTCAGAGAAGCTCCAGAAGATCGCCACTTTCAACCTTGCATAGTGATAGCCGGCATTGATATTGCTACCATAGCTTCAGCAGAAGATATGGGAAAGAAAAATCTTTACTTCTAAGTGATGCACATACGTAACAATTTCTTCACAAAACTCAGTTAAACGTTGTTTCAATAAAAGGGAAAACAGCTCTAAAAAGGGAAAGATAGTGTTCACAAGCTGAGAAATAAAAAAATACAAAACCAGAACATTCCATAATAAAAAACTGAAAATAATAAACATTCCATCATAACAGCACCTATTTTGCCACTAAATAAGCCCCATACATGCAACAAACTACAACTATTGTATAAGGCTGTCAAATTAAAGGTTTACTTTTCATATAAACAAAGTGTAAAAATAGCAGTAAGTTGCAATCTTCAAATTTAATGCTATGTGAGGATTCTGTCCCCCCCAGTTTCATTTGGTAGCAATTTCAATATGCGTTTGATACAAAGGTCATTCGCCTAGGAACCGTGATACAAATACATTGTGCCTAGGACAGTGTTGTCGTACCTCTGTTCAACCTTGACAGAATTGGAATGCTCAACAACACTGCTGAGTTCGGGGATGCTTTCAGCAGTATCCCCAAACCCATGATAGTGTCCATAGTGCAAAGTATCCCCAGGGTCTTCCACCCACGAGGGCCGGTTAGAAACACAGCTACTCGGGCTTCCGTTCAGATGTAGAGATCCACACATATCGGTGGAATTATTCATGGCTTTTTCTGGTTCCTCGGTGCCGTTACTGCTGTGAATGCGATGCCTACTGGGAGAAGTTATTCCAGGAATTACTCCGTTAGGTGTTAACGTTAAACACTCCTCACGCCTGGCATCCATCCCACCGAGCTGCTGTGCGGCGGTGAAATCCAAATGTCCATTCATGGCACATCCATTTGTCAGTGCATTCAATATGGAGCTACTGCTATTCATATCTGCATTAAGAAATACACCTGTCACCAACAATTAAGAATAAATCAAAATACATCACAATGTCTCCACTATACTCCGCTTAATTAAAAAAATGTTTCCATACACAGCTTTGAAAGTACACCTACCCCTTCCTTATTTATAACAATATAGGTAGTTCAAAGTAATGAGAGCTGGCCAGTAAGCTTGTAGCACGGATCCCGATGTTGAAAATGAAACTGTCTATCTGCATCCAACGTGTAAATACGCCTATATTAATCTCTGCAAAGACAATGTGAATTTCTCAGAATTTTTTTTCATTTAACTATAGCAAATAAGCATAGCAGACAACATTCTGGGCAGTGTTTTGAAAGGTGGAATAAAAAGCATCTTTCCACCCTTAACTGTAATGCCCTCTTGGGATGAAAGGTTATGTACATACAAGAACTGAGTATCTGTGAGAGGGTGAAGGGCTGGGGTTTTTTTATTATTTTTCAGCTGTAATTTACCCATGGCTCTTTTTTTTTCCTTTTCAGTGGTAACTCTCACAGTACAGTATACACTGAAATAAGCCAAATAAAGAAATATTATGTTGGGGTGCTAATATACGATGTTTCAAAGTTCCTTTATACAAAGAGTACTGCGATTTATCTAGCAGCTCGCTAGATCACATGCTAGGCAGGTTTGTCATTAGTGGCAAGTTTATAGTAACATCTGTACAATCCACATGCAAAATGCCATACAATAGCAACAGCAGAGTGCACAGAAGACTAAAAAAGATCAGTAGTAGAAAACAAAATTCTAAAAATGTGCATGCAAAACCCACTGACAACTGTTTTAAAGCAATGTCTCCTTTGAATGTAGTAATTAGTACAATACTTTTTATTTCCATAAACAGATTTCATCAGTATGTCTGAAACGTATGTTTTTGCAGTGGTACTCAAAGTACTAGCACAAAAAATGGGTGATATATTCTGCCTTAAAAATGCCTACTGGTAGAGGACATCTAAAATTTACATCCATATTGGTAAAGATGAGCAAGGCAAACGTAGAAACTACAGACCTATATGGTGACATTTAAAGATTTTACATTCCGTTATTGTCCTTGGATACATGCACATATGTTTATGTATACATGCATGCATAAAGTAATGTGCAAAATAGGACTGCATTTACTGCGTATTTCCAATTCCAGCCAGTACGTCTGTTGGTAACTTCCCACACTTGTAAAGCATTGGCTTCCTGTTTAAGTGACACATAATGAGTACCACTGTTTGACAAGGAAGAATCTGACCTTTTGGTTCTCTATTAGTCCTTTGCACGGATATTATTTGAAATACGGATTACGATACTGATACTTCACATACAGCAATACATAATGTCAAGAAATGTGTTTGATTTGTAACTGACTGGATGTACTAACTGGAGTTTCCTGTGTAGTCCCTATATGAGTTAAAATAACCGCATCAGCTGAACTCACTAACCACAAATTCTTACTGAAAGTGGAAAAAAAAAACCCCAACCAAACCCATCAAGACACCAAAGCTAGTATTTCAGTGATGAAAACGCACAGAAGGAATTTCATATAGTGTTTATTAACTGAAAAGTGCAAAATCTTAACTGTTTAAAAATAAATCCTTATAGGCTGGATTTGCCAAATCAAATTTGATAAAAATGGCACTACTGTTAGTTAATATGCAAAAGTAGGTAATGAATAGTTCTAGTGATAATTATAGAACGGTATTATTTGTTAAAAATTAGCACCTATAGGCATAAGAGTATATTTATGAAGGACAATCACTTTTCCATAAATAAGAACACTTAGTAATTATCACTGGAATATATCAGTCTACTTTTAAAGTATTGATTTTATATATATGTATATATATTTATTCTTAATATATTAAAATACCTATTAATTAGAATTCCCTTTGGTGAGTCTGATCTGTGGTACAAAGCATAAACATATTTATCACAGAACTAATTAAAGTAAGAAATCAATTTCTGCTATGTAATAATGCACTATCATAGTTACTCCATGCCTTTACCTACAAAGTGAATGGAAAAAGCTGACCCAAAACAATTTTAATCAAAACTCTATACACATCCTGGGGTTACCAAAACCATCTTGATTAAGCAGCCCTTAAAAAACTTAAGAGCATTAATATTCACTAATACTAGTAACATTTTGACAGTTTCATGAAGATTGGTACAAAACACAAGAACCGTTTTCCAAGGTATGTTTGTTCCAAATACTAGTTTAAGACCTGTGATGTCCAGTCTTTTATTTACATAAAAGAAGGATCCTGCACTTATATCATTGTGTCTGAACAAATTCTGATCACATGGTATATGTCTAGAATATTCTTTATAGTATTTGAGCTATTTTGAATATAGTTTAGTTGTAACATACATTATTTTCAAAGCTATATAAGCACTAGGACTTTTCCAGACTATTCTTTATAGTATTTGAACTATTTTGAATATAGTTTAGTTGTAACATACATTATTTTCAAAGCTATATAAGCACTAGGACTTTTCCAGACTATTCTTTATAGTATTTGAACTATTTTGAATATAGTTTAGTTGTAACATACATTATTTTCAAAGCTATATAAGCACTAGGATATGTTTACCTATCAAGCCTTCTTACTAGCAATTAAACCTATTTAACGGAAATGAAATGAATACTTTAAATTATTTCTGGATTTCCTTTCACGTGAAATTATAGCAACTAAAAGCAAGGCACAACGTGATACAAGCCTCAGGTTAAAAGTGAAACAGCCATTGTGGACTTCTGTTTATCTGAAAGAATAATAAACCTCTACTAAACCTCTTTCACCATTACAAAATACTGCATGAAACAGCCAATTTCAGATACCTACTAAACCCCCGATATAATGGGTGTTACAGCAATACAATAGTTTCCAAGCCTCTAGACAACAATGTGCAAAAGTAAAGGACTAAGTTTTATACTTAAGTTAAAAATAAAATGCATATTGATTCTTGCAACGACAAGGAGTTTGCATTGCAGAAACAGTGTATATCTCAATTTCTTTTGGTCCAACAGAAGTACTCTCCTGTTGTTTGGTGTCTTCAACCATTTGAATGTTGTTGTAGTTAACAGGAAACTGTCCACTCCCACCTGATACAACAGCAAACTCTCTATCAACGTGCATATTGTCAGCATCGTCCTCAACTCCTCCATTCATCACTGGTATTAAGCCATCAAAGCTGTAAGCTGATGAAAAAAAAAGTCACGTTTAGTCACTGGTGCACACTTGAAAACTCACCCAACAAACAGATGAGTACTTTGATTATTAAAACAAAAGCTTTTTACAAAGAAATGTAAATTTTTCACGTCTGAAAGCCTCTGGCTTGTTTGACATTCCAAACGCAGAATAAATAAATGCTAAGTACTTGCACATTCATCTTAATCCCTCAAAATGGAGAATTACCAGTGTACCTATCAGACTTGGCACCTACATATCAATTCTTAGTCTGATGTAGCAGCAGATTAATAAAAAGCAATTTAAGTTACTCGTATTTAGGCTTTACAGCTAGTGTGCCTGACAGATAAGCAGCAGTCTCTACATCAAATGTCTACCGTCAGTCTGGACTGCTCCCTCTTCCACTACCGAGCGCCAGTTCCCAGTGACCCACCCCCTATTCGTACCAGACTGCTCCAAGGATCCCTTCAAGAGCTGAACAAACAGATCTCTCTTCTGAAAAAAGCCAGCAAGTGGTTCGACTTGCTTTAATAAGCAAGATGGGCTTGACTTCGTACCTCGTACACCCACCACCCAAGGCACCGCTCCAGTACTATCCCAGCAGACCCTGCACTGCTCTGGCACGGACATTAACACACCTTTCTATGTACATCGCACACACTCTTTAAAGTTTTGTAAAGGGCTGGCTACTTTAGTAGACTGCAAGTCAGCTCTCATTACCTTGGGCACAACAGGTATTTCCATAAATGACTCGTTTTTAAAGAACCTTAAGCAATAGCTGAAGTGTTTCAGGGCCAAAGAGATCACACAGGGCTTAAAGGGGACCAGGCCCTTGGACCAGTGGGCTTCAAATTACCCTAAACCGGGAAAGGCATGGCATTTTTTTCTAGTTACCTAGAGGAATACAGAAGCGGTTTCATGCTGGCCAGTTCAAGGGTGCATCTTGCAATGCCTCCATCCCCACCTCTCAAAGAACACCTAAAAGCAGCCGTGCTGAAGCTAGTGATACTAGTACAGTCACGTCACCGGTTGTGTACAGCAAGTCAGTACCGCGTGTAGCACATACAGCACAGCGCAAACACCAAATTGCCAAGGGCCATGAACCACAGCGGCTAGGATTAGGACTGCCACAAACACACTGCTGTGACCAGTTGGCCTGGTGTGCACCACCCTCCACCAACCAGCCCAGGAAGCAGGGTGAAATTTCTGGACTTGATTTCAGAAAAATGGACATAAAATCCAGCTAATGTTTCTTAAGTCAACAGTAAAAAATATTTGATGTATGTTCTGAAAGTGGCCACTGATTTACTTTTGTTAAGTTCAGCTTCAGCCTTTGGAACTCATTTTTGTATTACGTTTGAAAAGAGTAACTAGTATCACAGAATATCGTGTTACCAGTGCTGCTGAATTTTGAGGTGGAAGGTTTAATACTATGGACCCAACAGTAGACACATGTGTGTGCACAGAAACAACACTACATGTGAGTAGTCCCCACCCACTGCCCAGTTCAGCTATTCCACGACAAAGGGCGAAGCACAGCTTAAGGATTTCTCTTCTTCCAACTCCACTGCTTACAGGTTCTTCTTGTAAGGGGCATGTACTGTGCCTGGTCACAAGCAGCAGGTTTTTTCAAAGCAGTGATTGTTCTGATTTGGGGTATGGCCATCAAAACCTGACACTTCCCTGAAAATACAGGTCACCTGCACTCTCTCTGGACATCTGGAATCTCCTGTGCAAATAGACTTTAAGGGACAACGGACCAGTGTGGTTTCGGTAAGGGAAGAGCAAAATTACCACAAAATTGGGCTTGTTTTGTAAAAAGGGTAGCTAAGCAGAAAGATGTACTAATGACTTTTCATTACTCGACTCTGTTGTTTATAATGCTCTTCAAGAACAGTGATTCATTCTCACTCCAACAGACTTTTTCCATTGATACGATAGGTATTACTGATGCCAACGTCTTTGAGGGCAGACACGTCAGATTAGAAACTTCAGCTTCCGCAGGTAGGATGCCTCTCTCTTAATTACTATAAAAACCTTCAAGCAAATGCAGCAAAGCTTTTAGCTGTTTGCAAAGGTCTTAAATCATACTGGTAAAAATTTCAAAAATGACCTACTCTGCTTCTCCAACATCTCTGTAATTCCTTAGGAGATCTCGCTCACTTAAACAGATTGTGTATCTGTTTGCTCGATCCAACTTGTCCACTGGATCAACTGTTTTATGCTGAAAGGTGATGTGGTTACTGCTATTTCATGACAACATAGAGAATAAAAATAGGCAGCCCAATGCCACTCCCACAGATTGTGGGGAAATGCTACCTATTGACTAGATTGGAGCCATTCTCTGAAGCTAAAAAGAGATTGCTGGTTAGGAAGATTCAGAAGGACTAGCTCTTCAAAACAAGATACGCATCCTTGATTTCAAGCAGCGCCTTGCGGTAACAGAACATCAATGCATTGAAGACATCTTTCTGTAGCTGCTACGGGCATCTGTATACCGTGTTAAGTTTTCTCATTCTACGTAGCTACTTAAGGACTTTATTCCTGAAAAGCAGTCTTGCAGTTAGCTGCATAGGCACTCTACTCCATCATGAAATTATTTATAGTTTAGACCAACTACATGAAGTAACCTAGCCTGTTTATGATCGGCTATGGAGTACCCCATTAATGCCTCTGTTCCTGGTATAGTTGAAATGGTGGCTGGATTGACACTACAGTGTTGATATTGATGTAATTTTTGTTGTCCATGTCATATTTACAAACATTTGTTTTCGTCTCAACCCCCCCTCTTGTTACCTGGAATTGAGTACTGTTTGAGCTCATTTTATTTGGCTCACTGAAAGTCACACCTGTTAGAACGATATGAACTTTAAGTGAAGAATTTCTTCAATGAAGACCTACTTAGTCCTTTTCCTGATTCTAGACACAGGAAAAAGAAACAATGTTTGAGTGCAGAATGCTGCATTCTTTTTAGTAAGAATTTAATGGGATGACCAACAGAAAGGAAGCAGAGGATATTCTCTGTTGTGTCATTCAAGGTGTTTGTAAGATGTAAGAAAGATTTCTTCATATAGCCACCAAAAAATTTTCTCCAAGGTTGTACTACCGCATCATTGCTGGCAGAGGAAGCAGCAGTATCCTCAAAGCACAAGGCTGAATAGGAATCCTTAAGGTTCATTCTAGTCTTACATCCTCCTATAAGATATCAGTTCCCCTTGGAATGTGATCCTGGAAACTTATGGTATGTTAACTTAATGTCACAGACATAATCCCTCTCGATTCAAGAAACCTTTTTGCCTTGAATTTCCTTCATCCATCTTATCTAGCAAACAGTTTTTGAATTGTGAATGAATCCTGAAGTGGAAAATTGCCATCAGAACATCCAGGCATCTTTGTGAATTAATGCAACATTATTTGGCTCTCCTGAAGGAGAAGAAATTGAGGAAGGAACAGAAACTAATTTCAGCTCCCACTCTTCCACACAGTATTCTTGGCATCATGTAACTTTAGCACTCTCTGGAAACAGACATCTTGGAACACACCAAGATGATGACAGGGAGAATCGGGATCTTGTGGCACGGAAGAATTGTGTTCATCTGCTTCTTGTATTAGTATGTAATTTAGATATGTACGTGAGTTTGTCAATAATACTCAACATCCACTCTGAAAGGCTTTAAAATGTTTATTTTCCTTTCTCAGCAACAGTGTTGCCCCACCCCTGTTACCTCTGGGGTCTCACCTTCCGTTCTAGCCTTCTTCACTCCAGCAGACTCCATATCTTCAAAGGATCTCTTTCGACTTGTCCCACCACTGAATGGATTGGGACCTGCATTCTGATGAACCCCATTTAAGGTGCCATTGCTATAGAAACGATTCAGGTGACAGTTCTGGAGGTTCAAGAGAAACTGGGCACATTCTTGGAAGCCCTGGGTATGTGCAAGGTCTGCTGCTGTCAGGCCACTGGCATTTCTCAAGCTGTACAATACAAAGAAACTGAATTACACTCATTCATCAAGCTAGCTTGCTGCTGCTGCTGCCCTTACTGACTATCTATCTGTTGGTGACGAGAGAAAACATACACTTAGCAAATTTCCATTAAGAAATTAGTTATCAATCTTAGTTTTATAACTAACTTAACTTTTTGCACATATAACTGGCTTCTAAGCAAAATTTGGGAGACAATACACTTTTAAATAAAATCAATATACTATGTGCCTTAAAAAAAACCCATCTTCCTATTTAAACTTCTCAAAACGCTTTATTCTAAAATAGTCTGAAGTATCTGATCTTTACATAAACTTCAGACTAATTTAAGCCTTAAATTTTACCATCTTCTGCAGTTTATTCTGCAATCTATTGCTTTAACTTGAGCAAAAGATCAAATACTCAAAACAAACTTAACATGACTTGGCAATTGTCCATGGCATTCTGCTTTCTAAGGTAACAACAACATCACTATTCTTCCTAGCAATAAAATATATACATATATTAAAAAATATAGATAGATAAGATGCTATACTTAGTTATGCTTTGCTTATACTTTTTTTTTCCCTGGTTGGTTTCTCATTTCAAAGTATGTGACATCGTAAGTGCTGGGACTTGCTTTGTTATTTGAACCAAGACTTTTCCATGCACAAGAGAATGGCACTGGATTTTGAATATTCTAATGCATCAAGGAGATTATAAATAAAATCAAGTAGGACATGTAGAGACGTAGAGGTTTAATTTGAAAGAGTTCAAATTAAAAGATGCATTTACACAAACATACAGTATGTCTGTGCTTAGAAATACCAGGTTAACTTCCTAAGTAAGTGCCTAAAGGTGGAGACGAGAGCTAGAAATGACAAAACTAGATTGTGATGTGAGAGACGCCAATAAATCTTTCCTAAGTTTCTTCTGCCTTTCCAGACAGATCCAACTAGTCAGAAAATTGAATTTTTGTTTCTTGGCTTCCGTAGTTTAGACAAGTCCATTACTTAAAAATCCAGAAACAGACCAGCTGACAGAATAAGAATTCAGAAGATTAATAGACCTGATTCTGTTCATACAAAGTGGAAAACAACTCACTCCAGCTCCTGCAAAGAAAACAAAGCCCAGCTTTGCTTCCTAGATCATAAGAATGAGACTAAAAAAATCTTTAGAAAATTACTATTACAGAAAGACTAATTCCATAAATGGATAGAGATGGATTACACAAATTTTGGAAGAATAAATCAACTACTACAGAATCAGAAAAATCATTAGGCTGGAGCAGGGTAATTTCATTCCATACTACAATATTCTACGTCAACGTTTACTTGAACTACAAGTGAAAATCCAGAGATCAGCAGCCCAGAATAGTCTAGAAAGTTAAGACCTCGGAAGACTGAAAAACCTAGAAATGAAACCTCAGGGTAGAGGCATTAGTTTTGAATACCTAAAAGACAGCTGCAAAGAGAATGATCTGTTCTGTGTGTCCAGTGCTGGGAGTACATAAATGGGATTAACATGAACAAAGGATACTTGAAGTTAAGCATTAGGAGAAAGTTTCAGAGTATAAAGGTTGCTGAATCTCCAGAGAGTTCTCCCTCCCCCACCCCCATTTTAAAAGCAGATTACGGTTTCAGAAATTCTGCAAAATAGAGTCAATCCTTTCCCATGCTGAACTAGATGGCCTGTTGAGGTCCCTGCTAACCAACATTCAATGCTGTTTTGGCAGTTCTCATTTACTTGTGCAGCAGCATACAGATGTAACACAATGCAACTACAGTTTAAGAAACAGAAATTTCGACATATCTGTTTTAGACAAAAAGAATAGCTCAGTTCCCCAAAATCCGTTTTAAATTTGCAAGCCCCAAAAGGACAGTAAAGGAAATCTAAACAAGAGCAAATGAAAAGTTATGCAAAGATAAAGGCAACCAAAATATGGTGTTGACTGACCACCTAATTTAATAAAACTTCAAGGAGTAATTAATTTTCTATTACTTAGCAAATGTTATTGAACAGTATCTCTGCTTCAAAAAATGGACTGTAAGACAGACTACAGTTAAGTCACCATTTCCAAAAGGAACGCTGATAGAAGTTGCCAGAGGCATTTGGAGATGTGCAAACTAAGATGCAAGCATGGAAGGCTACATGACCAAACTCTGAGAAAGAAAAGTTACTTTTCCCAGAAACAAAATAAATAAACTTTTAAGTTAGTGTTTGTCAGATTTTAAAATGTAATGATCTTTGATACTTTTAGATCTGTCCCCTTCCCACCTGTCCTGGTTTTGGCTGGGATAGAGTTCATTTTCTTCCTAGTAGCTGGCATAGTGCTGTATTTTGGATTTAGTATGAGAACAATGCTGATAACACGCTGGTGTTTTAGTTGTTGCTCAGCAGTGCTTACACTAGTCAAGGACTTTTCAGCTTCCCATGCTCTGCCAGGGGCACAAGGAGCTGGGAGGGGGCACAGCCAGGACAGCCGACCCAAACTGGCCAAAGGGCTATTCCATACCATATGGCGTCATGCGCGGTATAGAAACTGGGGGGAGTTGGCTGGGGGGCAGCGATCGCTGCTGGGGGACTGGCTGGGCATTGGTCAGCGGGTGGTGAGCAACTGCATTGTGCATCACTTGTTTTGATGATGACGATGATATTAGCATCATTATTACTTTCTCTTCCTTTGCTGTCCTATTAAACTGGCTTTATCTTAACCCATGGGATTCACTACTTTTTTTCTGATTCTCTCCCCCATCCCACTGGGGGCAGGGAGGGGTAAGCTAGCAGCTGTGTGGTGCTCAGTTGCTGACTGGGGTTAAAGCACACCACCACCTCTTCCCAAACGGCTTACTCTTAACAGGTAGACAAAGATGTACTTACTCTATAGCAGTATTCTGGAAGTACTGTGTGGGTTTTCAAGGGACTCGAGCACATTGGATATAACTTTTCTGCTTCCGAGACTTTAGAAATGTCTCTCTCAAAAATCTGAGTCTGAATTTAGCCTATCAATTTCAAGAGAACTTCCTGTGTTCAAAAGTTAGTAATGAAAAAAAGAAGGGAAAGAAGTTAAATCAAATAAAAGGAGATTACAGGATCTATGTCATTCTAGAAACTGGCTGGCCAACTGCTACGAGAGAGAACGCAAATGTTAAGTTCTCTCTGCTCCCCCTCAGTGGAAACACTAATTTTCTTTAGCTGATTTTTCTAGCCTTCTCTAGGAGGAAAATCTGTCAGTGGGAACACAAAAGGCAGCAAGAGGTAGCCATGCTATACTAGCTCATCATAACAAAATCCAAGTAATCCAAGAAAAACCAGCTAACTCAGTTAGCCACATGCACAAAGCAGGAAAGAAAACGCTCTTAAGGGGTATCACAGAGTTTGACCAGACTGGAAGAGTCTTCCATATTTCCAAAACATGTAGAAATACTGCCATCACTGTGAGGATTCTGAGTGCGTAACAGAAGAATAGTCTTACACAGTCCTTCTAAAAACACTGAAGTCGAATACTTGAATGAATTAAAAAGCTAGGACACTTCCTAGACCTTTCGTTAAAAGCACCAGTCTGGATGTGGAGTGGTATTACCTTGTTAGACCGATAGTTACAAGGAACCAGGAACATATCTATTACTAAATCTGCAGTGTACCGTCTACCTCAAATGCTGCCAAAGTCTGAAAATGAAGCAGTTACCTCAGCTTAGTCCACGAGCTAAGAATATAAGAGCCATTCCTGTAAACAGACTCCATTACAGGAATGAAAATATAAATGGTTCACTGCACCAACTACACATACGACTAAGAGGAGTTCAATCTCTTATGTGTAATCCCTATGTCAGTCCTTGGTTATGAACTGTGATTATATGTAAACTCTCAGGTGAAAAGGAGGAGGAATAGTAGCTGAAGATTTATTCAGCTATTAAGTAGACTATATATGAACACGGACTGCATGGTTGAAAAAAAGAAAATCAGCAAGCAGGAAACTCAGAGATAATCACTGTATCTAAGTAAATTTTCAACTACTTCCATTATTAGAGAAGTCCCTTGAAAGGTATTTCTCTTCATTTGTCATAGCTGCCTACATAAAGAAAAAGGATTTGACTAGGTGAAGGATATTATAACTGAAAGTAACTTCAAGACTTGAGCTGTAAAATAAAGGCAGTTAAATATGAACTGTTGGACGTGGATGGAAATACCTCAAAATTTCATGTCTCTTGAAAAAATCTTCTTTTCCACCCATCGTCATTTTTTTTAAGTTAAAAGTCCCTTCAGTATTAGTTTCAATTTTTTACCCATAACATCTTGAAATAGTTGAAGCCACAGAGCTCAGAACACACTGTTTGATACTAAATATTCAGGCAAGCTGCCCTTTTGTTACTGCTAATCATACAGCAAATATGACCACTCTGTTTCTGTAACTGCATTACTCAGAATTTAAAAATGAGTAAAGACATTTCCTGCAGGTTTTGTGGGTGGGGTTTTTTTGTTTGTTTGTTTCCCCCCAGCAAAGATGCTGAACTTGAAGACAAGCTTATGTTTCTTTTCAGGGTTTTTCTCTAAGCTAGGCTACCTAGCTGAAACAAGACTAGGCAAGTAACAAGCTACAGAGACTGGTATTTTTCAAATATGATCTTACGAAGGAAGAAGCTACCAGCAAGGAAGGTGTGGAAGGATGGAAGAAAGTCATATTAAAGAAAAGAAAATCATGCTAAGCCTTGAGAAGTTACATGCATTTTATTTAAAAAGAAAAGACTGACTAATCATAGTACTCATTGATTTGGCGCAGTATTTTCTAAAGGTTAAAAAATTTTCTAAAGGTTAAAAAAAACAAACAAACAAAAAAAACCCCACAAAAAACAAACCCCAAACCACAAAATGTCAAAACCCAAAGAAGTCTCTGAAGGAGGTCAGTCCAACTATAGGAACAGGCAGAACAAGTGAAGAAAGAACACTGACAACTAAAGCTCTGAAAATGTAATTCCCTTTTTGGCACCTACTGCAGACAGGAACATACACGAAGGCTTGAACTGACAAAAGGGAGAAAAATTTCTTATTTAACCTTGCTCAGGACTAAATGCAGTTTTGGTAAGTGGTCAGAAAGTCAATTCACCCTACGCTTAGAAAACACCTACCTTGCATCATTTCCAAAGCAATTCAAGTATTTGAAAAACAAATGAGTCCTGTTAAGATTCTTTCACTTAGCAGTATTTGTTTGCTTTATAGTTTATTAATTATTTCCATGTAATTCTTATTACTAGACACAAATGAAAATCATGAAGCATGATATTATTTACCTTCAGCCTTCTTGTAGGCTAAAATCCAAGACCTAGGAATGATAAAGATGAAGTACAGATGTGTAAGATGCTAACTCCAAAGCAAAAGACGACAGACAAATGTAATTGGAAAGATACATTTTCATATTATAAAGTTATTCTAAATAGAAAAGTATCTATGAGAAATGTTGAGGAAAGTCTGGATATGGATGAGTAGAAGTAGGCGATCTTGAAGTTCCTTGACAGATGACATTTAACACTTGAATTGTTCTGTAGTGACAGGTGTTTTATAAACAAACGCAAAATATGCACTGTTATATTAAGAGTTAAAGCTCTGACTTTTGTATATACATTTATTCACACACCTTCTGCAGTGTTTAAAACAACACTCTTACAACATGTTTTTCTTCTTCCACCAAGTGATGTCCACAGGCAGTCTTCAAAACTGACTAATCTTGGCATGAAGAGGTCTTTTTTTTTAAAAAAAAATAAAAATGTGTTTTTCTTCCTTCAGTTGACATCATCAGAGCTCCCATTATAAAGGCCCAGTTCATCTGAGAGTCCTGGTATCAAATTAAAGCAGCTATGAAGCGGACACTGATGAAACATATGTTTATATTTCCTTCTTCTGAAATGCTTTTAAAAATGCTGGCTGTGAGTGTAATTAAATTGTTGTTCAAAAACAAGAGAGATAAATATGTTTTATGACCAAACAGGATTGCTGTACAGAAACATCAAGTTAACTTTCAGTTTAGGAGATTGTTTTTATTACTTTAGTATAGTGTATAAACACTATTATGTTTAACTACCTTAGAGTACGAAAGATTTGTTTCAAGATAACTTACAAAATTTACTCTTAGAAGGATCTGTAGAAAGGACAGACTTGTGCTTCTCGCATTGAATTATGATACTTAATTTAGTTAGAACTTGATTCTAAGTTATTTCAATTGTTCATATTTTTTATACTTATTGGAAGAAAAAAGCAAGTACACTTCTATGTGTTTTTAACCTAGAAATACATTTGAAATAGACCATCTTCCACTTATAATGTCACATACCTTGAAAAAACAAATGTTTGCTACAAAAAGTCAACAGTAAATCTTTTTGAAAAAAACATTCATATATGTAAAAAAATCCCCTAATGTTTAATTTTAAATAGTGATTACACCACCTACAGCTTACTGTGTTTTTGTTAATGCCATGCGACAATCTAAGAAAATAAACCACAGTTTTCGTATATCAATGTAATATCTGTTAAAAAATACTGATCTCAACTTATCTATTGTTAGTTTACAAATAAAAATGTAGATAATGTAAATTAGGGTAAGCAAAGCATGCAAATCTATAGATTCTATATCTGAATTCCTAGATTAGCATTAAAACCAATCACCGCAACAAATACCTCAACAGTATGCCTTGTGTGCAGAAAGGAAGCGATACTGAACATTCAATGCCACAACTGTAAGGTTTTCGGAGAAGCACCTGTGGCAGTTTCAGCAGTTTCTATATGGAATGCTCCCCCTTTCTAGGATTACTTGAAAAAATCAAGTCAATTCGAATTACGTAGCTGTAAAACATTGACATGTGTAGTTTTTACAGTTTCAGAATCTTCTGTTTGATTTAAACGGGCAATGGTGCATAAACAGGAAACTTATATCATAAGGGATCACATATTTGCAGGCAACATTAAGATTAAAAGTTACATTAACATACATAAAGTGCTGTAGCACATTATTCAATATGTAAGCCATTATCATGTGACCACCTTAACAACAAGATACTAAGCCTTTTATGCCTTTAAAGCATTATTACTTTCATCCTGAAACCAATTGGTCAGTTCTTCACTGAAATTTATATAGAATGGATTACAATTACCGGTCAACTCATGGCTTCAATTACTTTAAATTTAGTAGGCTGTATCTCAAAAGAATTAGTAACTATTCCTATACAAAAATTAGCAGATACAAGGATTAAAACAAAACAAAAGAAGAAAGAGAAAAAAAAGATCAGAACACTAAAACGCCCACAGTGAGAAAAAAACGTTTCCTATATAAACATCGGTATACTAGTCTATAATTTCTAATGCAAAATGGTTTTAAAATACTAAACTTTAAGTGTTTTAACCCTTTGGTGTCCAAATACAAAAGTTGTGAAATAGTTTCAAACTTTTTTTTCCAGATACCAAGAGAAAAATACTCTTAACTAAACAGACGTGTGTCACTGCTGGGGACAGCTATAAAAATTCATGCTAGAATTACATACTGGGCATCTACAAAAGCACAAGTTGGTGCCAAGTTTTTATTTCACAACAAAACATGTGCAGCTGAAATTATTTTAGACTTTTAAAAACAATGGTAGATTTTCTCAGAACATCCTCCAAAATCATAACAAGGTGAACAGAATACATTGGAAAGAAGGAAGCTCTTCTTTCTGAAGCTACTTTTTTTTCAAGCCAAAAATCAAGGTTCACTACAACCTGTGAAGCTATAATCAGCTCCTAGATACTTCAACTCACAACTGAGGAAATGCAGACAGAAGAAAGAATTCATTCACGATGGTAGGCAACATTAGAATTACTACAAGCATCACCATCAGGTGGTGATTTATTGCTGTATCTGCACTCAAAGTTACAAGCTTTAAGAAAGACCTCCGACAGTGGACTTTCATTTGCAACGCCTCCTGTAAAAATGATTCACAGTTCCAAGTAAACTTTTGCCTGAACAATATAGCCTATCTGACTGCTATCAGCAATCAACAATATTTTAAAATTCATATACTAAGAAGTGATTCCTAAACACAACTCATAAAAAAGGAAGGTATGAAAGACTACGGTAACTCTTACAACAGTCTGATTGCAATACAGCATAACAGAAAAGACCTTCCCTATTAAAATGAAAATAATAATTTCCTAGATCACTAGCAAAAATTAATTCCAAATAAGCATCTTTCTAGTACTGCAGCCACTTTAAGTCCAAAGACAACGTAAGAGTTACTTAGCCAGCCAGCTTTATGAAAATGAGAACTATCACCGCTGCTGCTATCATGTTTCTAGAAACAGACCAGGAACTGCAGATAAAGTTGCTTACATTGAGGAAAGCTTCATGGAAGACTATGAAGGAAAGGTTCAGTGTAAACTCTGACCTGAAAAGATAACCAGCCTTGCAACACAGATTCTGCCAAGATGACTGTAGTAGCAAATAAAATCACGTTGTTTCTCCTCAACATACCAACTGAAAACCAATGATAGACTAGAACTATAAAAATTAAGAAAGCTTCTCTCAAATGAGCCAAGTGTGGAAGAAAGTTCAAGAGATTTAGGACAAAAAGCGTGGACTGTAAGAGCTTGGAAATAAAGCTAAAAGAAAAGAGGTAAATGAATTTTAAAGTATTTTTGTGCCAAAAGGGGAACAAATTAGGAATGAAAGGACTGAAGGTGAATTGTTTTCCCGTAACAGGCATGAAGAGGGAGACTGTCAAACTACACAAAATTTTATTTTTTGTGACAAAAATAACTTGACGCCCCTATTCGAGCAGACAGAAGATCTTTTGGATTAAGAACCTGCTGAAATGCATAAAACCACTTCAAATGTGCTTCACAAAAGAGTTTTTTCAACTTAGATTCTCCTCCATTTATAAGAAAAATTTATCTACCGTGTATGAGCAACATCAAGCAAGATACAAAGAAGGAAACAGAAGAGTAACATTTTCCCAAAGTTATAGCTGCCAAAGCTTTTCCAGGGTTTGTTAAGCCTCCACGCAATGAGATACATCTTGTTACCTGTAGCACACAACACACAGTAGAAAACTTTCCTGACCAACTTGAACATGCCACAATTGCCTAACATTTTTTGTCCAGGATCAAAGGTACTAGCTGAATTATGATCAACTTCACTGAAAAGACACAAACTAGAAGAGCAAATGAAATCCAAATCAACACAGCAGAAGTTAGAGCAAACGTGTTGCAATTCACAATTCTCTCATCACATATCCAGTCAAAAAGTTATCAGCAGATCAAGCACCACACCCATACAGATCATCATCACCATCAATTTCTGGACTAACCATCAGAACTAATCAGGCTATTGTATTTGGAATACACTGCACCCTTGTTTCTTCCACTGTATCTAACTTGTACTCTAGCCAAGGTCCACTTCGTAGCACGTTGGTTTCTCCACCTGACTTAACTGCACCCAGGTTTCTGCTGCCAGTAATAGCTTATCTTAGAGAAAAAGACAACCTATCTGAAGGCAAGCTGCACAGTGAACATTAGCACAGTATCACACGTGAAGGCAGATCACTCCCAACGAAAAATTTCTAACATTCCTGTCAGAAATCTGAGCTATCCTCATTTAAAAGTCTCGGTAACACTTCAGTAGTGTTCTTTATCCAGGGCTTCTGGAGTGAAGAAAAGCTGAGAAACCAGTGCCATAAATCACAAAGGCTTGTCACTAATGAATAAGCTCTCCTATCAAGCTGACCCATATCCTGTGAACTTCCTTTATGTTCAAGAAAGGTCACAAAATATCACTGCTGTAATGAAGGATTTACCTTTACTCATACAAAGTACAACCTCTCACATACTGCTCTATTTCTGAACTGATGTCAGTAACTACTGTTGTTTGTTATGCCACCCCCACTAAGAATAATCCACTCTCAAACTGAACAGGAACTCAGTGGTGAGAGTTTGCCTCAGCTTCCTGCAATTATTCAGAACAGCTGTAACTGAAAACTACCCTTTTCCATCCCAGTTTACTATAAAACTGAGCCTCTCTCTTCCACTTTTTGATTTATCAGTTATCCATGCATATATGTTCTACTTCAGTATTTCCAAATCTTTCCTTCAGACTAAATCCAAATTACTGCCTTACTTCATGGTCACAACCTCCTACAAACCATGTTAAGTTCTTCTACAACAATGGCAATCAAGCATAAAACCAAGCATGGAAGAAATTAGCAAACTTTACTTCTAATTATTTTGCAGGAGAATCAGAGGGTCACCACCAAAACATAAAAACCACTTGGACTTTGCCTTTCCATGAAAATTTACATAAGCTGGGAAAGGATGAATGAATTCTAACACCTGAGCCTCCAGAATGCAGAATGGTCACTACAAGAATGGCCCTTAAAATGCTTGTTATATACAGTGAAAGAACAGACACATTTTTTCCTCAACTATACCGCACTGTCTAATAATGCAAGAACAGTAGCTAATCCAGCAGTTTAACTGCTATCTGCAGAGCAGATAACCAGGTTTGCAAAAAGAATTGTGTATGAAGTGGTGTGAGTTTGGAAAGTACCAGATTATGTAAATATCAATATACTAATTAACAGAGAAGAACCACTCTGTTGAAAAAGCACCTAAATCCTATTCCTAAACAAATAATCAGCAAGAACCTAAAGCATTATTCTCAAGATGAGGTTAATGACCATAAGAAATTAAGATGTTGATTCTTCTACGCTGAATCAATGTAGCAGTACTGCTTCTCAAGTGAAAAGATGACACAGTAATGGCACTTCACCAGTACATTAACACCAGAAGTGGACTGCAGTTCAGTAGTAGAAGTTTGGTAGTTAAGCTAGCTAGGTAAGAAGAACAAGAAAATGTTAAAAATCTACACTTATCTGCTAAGATGTTAAGACATCAGGATGAAATCCAGAAACTACTGGAGAAGATCTCTGAACTCTGAGACCCTTCAAGACAACACAGGCCATGCAAGTTTCCCCTCCAGACTGAAAAGGAACTGAGGGTTTACCACACAAAGGAATGGCTGATTTCTTTGTTGTTACCACCATGAAATCAACACATCGCTCTTCTCCTGTCTCTTCACTAAAGCTGACTGAATTTCAGAAAGTCAAGAAGTCTCAAAAGTACAAATGAGAAGAACAAAAGCTGAGCTATCACAGGAGTGGTCATAAGCAGACTTCAAACAGAATGGTATTACAAGAATGTCACAAAGGGCTAATCCAGCAGCACTAAAAAAATTCACATTGAAGAGATTTCCGTTATGGAGGATGGAAAGCAGTTGTGAAGAAGAAAAAAGAAATTAATGATGCTTTTTTTTTTTTTAAACAACACAATTCAGTTCATGACACATGAATTTGTGAAGAAGAATTAAAATTAAACCACTGCCAAAGAATGAGAATAAAGTTTTTGCTGAAAAACTAAATACCAGAGACAGGACATTTCTGGCATCACAGAAGGAATGAATTTACACATTTGAATGAATGCAAGACAGTTTTAATGAGAAAGTGGCTGAAGCGTCTGCCTAAACTAGATCAACATCAAAATATGAATCTGTCATCTGGTAGAAACAGATGTACTGGTATATTTATCGCAGCATGTCAGTTATTCTCCCCAAACCTGGAGCATAAGAAACCAGAAAGGAAAGTATCTCTTTGGTGTCTTGTAGCTTCCCATCATGGTATACAAACCAATTTTTCAAAAAAACTTAAGATTTCTGGCAGGGAAATAAGCAGCTTTCCTATGCTACTATTCAAGCATCTTGAAGTATCTGAAGCAAGCAACTGCTTGTGTTCAACTGGATGGATGCACACCAAGCCACATCCTGTCCCCCAATTTACACTACTCTTTATCCCAGGATAATGCCGTGTTTGAAACTTCTCTCCTAGCTCTAAATCAAGTCACTAAGGAATACACAACTGTTCAAATGGCAGCTGCAGAGGAATTTCTATTCAGAAATAAGTGGACACAATGCACAAGTGAACTGCAAGAAAAGGGACATGAAACCGGAAGAAGTTCAAATCAGTATAATTAACAGCTGCATCTGCTTATTTTTTTTTATNAACCGTATAAATAACAGCTGCATCTGTTTATTTTTTTTTATTCAGCAGCATCCTGTGTTTATAGCTGAATTTTGTATTTATATATATGCTGTGATGCATCTATGTAACTATATTAATACCCAGCATTTCAAAAAATCGTGTAAAAGAGCAAAACAAAACATGGCACCAAGAAGGCTTTTCCTCCATAGAGAGCTGTGGACACTTGTTTGTCACCATGATAAATAATACACAATTAACCATACATAAATCGCATAATTATGCTTTTTAGTGAAAATCCAGCAGTTATTATGGATACTTTAAAAAGTACTATCCACATTAAAAAGTCAGTTACACAGCAAACCTTTTCACTCATATGAGGACATTGTGACCACCTGCTTCCCCCTCTTCAAGGGTCCATGAATACCATAGTTAGTGGAGCAACCATTTTTATGGCTGTAGGACATACTGTGCACAGAATATGCTTCAGCTAAAATGAGAAGGTAAATACCACAAAAAAAATCAAAATATTTTCACTAGGGTACAATAATATTATTAAAAATTTACACAGGAATAGAGACCCAAATTCTCTCTCATCAATTAGGAAAGCAATGCAACAACTTCACAAAATTTAGAGACTGCAACATACTGTATTTCTCTGTAAAAGCAATACACTAACAAGCCTGAAAGGAAGTAAACTAGAACAGTTCAAGTGAGGCAATTTTATTCAAACTAAAATTCTTACTTTTATCCTTACTGGACTACTGTCAAAATTCTTTGGCTTCCAATATAACCAAAGGAGGGAATAAATACAGTAAACACTGATATCAAAGGTTACACTAGTCCAAGGAACTTCATTTTAACAGCAGTATTTCAATAATCACTCATTAATAATAAATACATTTCTTGCAATATTACACTACTGATTACTAGTGTTCGTGTAATAATGAAATCTTAACATCCCTGTCCTACTTTTTATAATAAAATAGGGATGGTGCAATACTTGATGTCTACTTTAAATATCAGGTATAGCCAGTATATTTGACTATTTGCAGTCACAAGGGATATTCTCTGCATCTTCATGTAACTA
>VZTL01063266.1:0-13042 GCA_013400535.1 Scopus umbretta
GTTAAACCACAACAGCATGGAAAAGCAGACATAAGAAATGAAACAGTTCTGTAAGAAAGATTTCACATCATATAGTCTGGGTGTTATATTGAAAATGAAAAAACATAAAGCAACTAATACACAAAGTATTATGTGTCATAGAAATACCTGCATAGAAAATAAAGCACTGTTACTGTAATCCTAAAAAAAAAAAAAAATCTAGTTAGTAAATAGTTATGGGTGTTTGTTATGAAAACTCTAGCCTCCTGCATTCTGAGTCTAATGCTGAAGAGATAATACAGGAGCCTGGATGTAATGGAGCTTCTAAAGTAGCGTGTCATTGTAGCCAAAACTGTTCTTTTGGATTTTTATTGGCTTTGCTCATGTGGCTTTTTTGGGCCATGGGTGTTTTGACTGTGAAGAAGTGGTTTTATCTGCTAATCACGTGGCTGTGCTCTTGAAGGTGAGGACAGAGGAAAGGTAGTTGACTAGTAAGGAATGGTTGTCTAGGTATGTTTACCTGTAAGTCATGTTTCTCTTGTGTTGAAATCATTCTGTCTCCAGAGCATCTGTCCTTAGCAGCAAATAAAGCTTTTATGATTCAGAAGGTATTGCACAGTCTGGATGAATTCTGTTAGGTTATTCCTGATCAATTCTTTTGACCTGCTACAACACATCAAAGTAGAGCTTCTTTCCATTTGATATAAACATTGAATGATGGTATGCATGAAAAGTAAAGCCAAACCAAAATTGTTTAGTTAACAAAATTTTAATCAAGGCTGCACTAGATAACAGTCTATTGGGAACACATTCACTTCTGATTGCCTTTCACTAAAACACTACATTCCACAATTAACTGAATAGAGAGCAAATATGTAGATGTTCTAGCTTGGAGGACATACTGTTATGAGAAAAAAGGGCTCAATACTAACCAATGGCAGGCTATATATGATGAAGACTCAGTGGCTCTTTACTAACTTCACTGCTGGTAACCTGTACAGTGTTATTTTCCCAACTGTATTTGTGTAGATGCTGCTGCAAATGTACCCTGCCTGATGGAAACAAAAGTGCTATAATGTTGATGCTCTTTATCCACCAGTAAATGCTTTCTAAAGCCTCCTTTTTGGAGGCTGAAAAAAGTATAGCATAGTGGTCTTTGGTCTCGGGAGTGTAAAAGTACTTCTACACAAAGAATGTCTCAGAAGATATCTACAGAGGCAATAAATTAGAATGTCTTTGGTAATATTCCTGTAGGGTCATTCCAATATTTTATTCTGTTGTAAGCCTTTTGGGCTTGTACTTGAGAAAATAAAGGATTCCCTGGTTTTATTAAGAAGCATATTGTTGGAATCTCTAAGAACCATCAGCCAGGGTCAATTGAATTGTTCTCCATTCTCATGAATTTTTTGGAAATAACAATGACTTTTAGAAACACGGGCTATTTAATATCTTTTTGAGAGATGCTTTTTAAAATAACATATAAGCAGCTATACATTGTGATTAAGAAGTCTTATTTGGCTTTCACAATTCAAATAATATTTTGTCATGTAGAGTAACTTATGGTTTATTTATATTCTAATTAGATACACAGTTAAACAGAAATTATTTGTTCGAACTAAACTACAGACAACTGCTTTAAGAGAAAGGGTGGAGTAAAAGCTGGTATTTTATAGCAAAGTTTCTAAACAGAAGAATCTCTTCATGGGGTAAAAAGATCAAAAATAACTTGAAACAGTCTGTAAAAGCTATAAAGTCATGTAGAACATGATTCTGAGGACAGATTTACAAAGGTCTTGTTCATCTCAGTCCTTTAATGTAACTTAAAGTATACACAAATTTTCAGTAAATGTAGGAACAATACTTGTTTTCATAATATAGTCTCTTACACTGTAGGTTACATGGCCTAGAAGTTACTGCAAGATGAAGTGCAAGCACTTTTCTGGTTGGTATGCAGCAGCAGTACCTGGCAGTTTCAGAATGGAAGACATCAGAACCCAAATCAAAGTCAGTCTCTGGATCTCAGCTTCAGTACTCTGACATGCTTGTAAATGCATTTGATCTGTTGAAATTTAAGTAGGAGCTGGTAAAAGGTTTTGCTACAACATCTGTCATGAACGCAGAGAATAAATTCTAGCATTGCTGTTTTATCCTTCAAAACCTAAAAGAAAGATTTCCCCAAATTCTGTATTCCCTGCAAATTTAGTGTGTCAAAAATATATATTTTTAAAAATTCTATAAACTTTGTACCAATAGTCTAAAGCCTCTGTTGTGGTAGTTGTCATATTTGTGAGTTCTGTGCTTCTTGGACAAATTAAGATGACTAAGCAAAACTTTTAGTTTGTTACTACCCTCAAAGACAGAGCTGGGCATAGCTGCCCAAAAATGCCTATCCTATCACAGTGCTGTCCTGGAGAAAAGGGTAGGTGGCAAAGATAGTGTCCTTCCTCTGTGAGATTCTCTTTCAAACGCTGCTGGCAGGTGAAAGGAATGCACCAGGCTCTGAATGGGGTGGTTGGGTCAGCTACATACAGATACAGAGAGAGTTCTTGGGATACTTCTCTTTACCTAAGATAAGTAAATTAAGAGTGATGTTCTTTCCCTTTTGTCATCCATACATCCATATTATTTTAAATCTTTTCAATACTGTAATTTATTTTCAGGATTTTGCAGCTGAATTTTTTTTAATCATTTTGCTGTTAACATGGCTAAAGCTAGAAGGTAGTTTGGGGGTTTGCTTGCATATATGGATTTCTGTTCCCATGGATATATTCAACCTTAAAGCCTGGATAGGGGAGCATTCTAGCTGTGACCACAATCCATGTGCTATTCTTTGGCCATCTGGAGAGAGTTTGTTGTCTTTATATCTGGCTGTACAGGCTAGCCCTGGGGATTTGCTGTGGAGGAAGAGGTTTCTCTTTGTTGGCTGCGGGCAGCAGCCTGAGGACCTGAACTTCCTTAAACAGTTTGTAAAGAAGATATATGAAATTATCAACTAGGTAGTGAAAAAGAGGATTAGAGCATGTGCTTCTATTGAGAGAGCGCATTAGTGGCAAAATTAACCGCTGTGCTCTCACAAAATTTTTTTGTTTTGTTTATCATTATGTGAGCTTTTATTGAACTGTTAGAACACAACTAATGCTACAGTATAAGCTCACTGAAAATAAAATGTGCTAAGTAGTATAGGAAAAGCAGGCCTACAAATATCCCTGTGTAATTAAGGCCACCATGGCATTGCCATCGAGCTTATTTTAGAAGTTAGTATAAACCTATACTATACTGCCATGGCTTTTTCTTTCTCATGAGACCTATACTTATGATCTTGTAATGTGGCTTCTTTTTAGCATTGTCAGCAAAAGATACTGTATGTGGCTCAGTGTATTGCTGCCCCGTCACTGGGCTAGGAGACAGTAAACTAGGGAATGATTAAACAGTAAGTGTTATAGTGTTTAGTTTTTAATCATTGGCATTTTCTTCAATGGTTTTGCAGGGACATTATGTGTCGGAAAGAAATAGTACATAGAGACGGCAAGGAGGAGAGTGCTCGTATACAGTGCCTTGCTCAGCTGAGTGGTATTCATGGAATCATAGAATTATNCAGTGACAGTCCAATAGTTTAGTAATCTGTACTGATTTTGTAACAAACAGAAATATAAGATGGGACATATAATATAACTTTCACCAGAATCAACTCTGTGTCATTGGCACATATTTAGCTTGCTTTCACTAAAATATTTCAGAAAGTGAATTCTACTACTTAGCATACTAATGGTATCTTCCTTATTGGTGCTGAGCAGACAAGTTGGTAGATCTCATAATAGAAGCAATAGTAAAACTGTCCTGAAACAAATGATCAGATCAGGCAGTATCTGTTGAAAAGACTTGGTTTCATAAAGTTATAGTTATCCATAAATAACCATGCATAGTCTCAGTTTTCAATCACTTGGAACATATTTGCATTTCAATAGCCTGTAAGGCCTTTACAAGCTTCACAGTTTGAGCTAAGTAGTCCTGTGATAGTTAAGATGTTTTATTTGATAGCATCTCTGTAAAATAACCTTAATGATTCTTCTGGGCTTTTGGTAGTCTGACCCATTTAATGTGTGATTACTTTAAAGAATTGCTTGGAACCAGAAAGGCACCTTCTGACAGTTTTTTAGCTTTTGGTTTGTCAAAAGTGATCAGTGTGTCCCCATTTTCAGAGATGGTTGGGCTATTCACTATTGGCGGTAAACATAATAGATTTTTTTTTTTTTTAATTATCATCAGATGCATTAGGAAATAATGGAAACAAAAAATGACTTAAGTTTGTTGCATCCCTTAAGCTAGAAGGAATGGTTTAGCTTTCAATATATTCCATAAGAAGAACTAAAACTGTAATTATTATCCAACTTCATTCTTCTTAGGGAAGGACCTTAGTCTTGAAGTTGAGAGCTTTCACCAAATCTGTCAAATTCAGAATGAGAAAAATGAGCAAGGCAATTGGAAACAAGGCCTAATCTGCTAGGATTGGATCTGGGTTGAAACCCATCTCTGGTTTTGACATGGTGACTTGTACTACCTGTCCAGAAAACTTTGCAGTGAACTGCAGATAAATGTTTGTGAAACACAACTGTACAGTTGCTTCCTGGCAGATGAGTAAAATAATATGAAAGCTGGATATGTTAAAAACAAAGGTCCCAGGTACATATACTATTACATATAATAGAAAAAGGTATGGGTGTATTAGAAATATGCAAGATACTCTAACACTTCAGGTAAACAGTTAAAGAAAAACAGGTACATATGAGAATGGCAAGAAGATGGTGAAAATTGTGCAGTGCTGTAGGACACTTGAAAAAGTCAGAACTTTGTTCCCTAATAAGATACCTCAGTGTTTGGTTGACTTTATTCCTAAGGGATTCAGTTTTCTGAGGCTCAGGCCTGTTGGTTACCTTAGAATTGCTTGTCCATAGTTCCTCATTTAAATGATGTGTTCACTCTATCTTTAATTGTTTGTATTTCTCAGGCTGAGAGGTAGTAGTAGTAGATGGAAATTGTATTGCTCTACTAAGTGATTATCAGCAGTGATAAGGATTTGAAAGCTAGTTAAAGCCTTGAATTTAATTAGTTTGGGATTTGAATTTGGCAAATCCCTTTTTGACTGGAAAAACTGGAGAAAATGTTTCACAGGTATTTTTAGGACAGTGTCTTTGTCTTCTTTTCTTTTGTTTTAATTAGTATTATGCTTGGTATTTCCCAGTGGGTTTCTTTGACAAGATCTGGAATATGTACATTTTTGAAAGATAGGGATCTGAATGCGTTGTTCTAAACTTTGAGAAGGTACCATCTGTCTCTAAGGGACTAATTATGAGCTTTGCTCTATACATAGCCTAATATGTCATGGAGAGGAGGGGACATCAGTAAGGTAGGCTAGTAAACGTCTCTCCATTGTAAGTTTGCACTTGAGTTCCTTTGACTTTTGGTGGAAGACCAGATTGTTCTTGCACATGCCACTGTGTACAGCCCTGTGACCATTTTCTGTGGCTGTCACCCACTATGTACTGCACAATGCTGAAAGCATATTTTATAGAGGGAGGGCTGTGCACTGGTAGAAAATTGTACAAAACAGGGAATTGTTTGTCCAAGCATGTTTCATGTTTCCTTTGCTGTTTATTTTTTGCCCTCGTTTGCCAAAATAGTTTAAAAAAAGTGCACGACTTCAACCTGAAATGAAGGTCTGGATAAGGAAGGATCTAAACAGAGAGGGTTACCCTCCTCCCCATAGTCTTTCCTGAAGGAATCTCTTGCTGTATGCCTCTTAAATGGATACGGAAGTGGTTTTTGGATGCAGCTAGAGGGGGGAAGAATCTCTCTGAATCTGCCAGTAGCGGTTCTGGATGTTGGCCAAAGATGTTTGAGGGAAAAGCAACTGTTTCTTCTTTTTTCTCTTCTGCAGCAGGAAGCCAGGATTCTCATGTTGTGGAAAGGTGAGACTAAATGAACTGTGAAAACACAGTTGCATGTCTTCTTTCATTACTGGAGAGCAATTAAATGTTATGGAAATAAGAATGGTATGAGAACCTGTGTAAGGGCAAAAGGTGAAACCACACCTTAACTGTGATGAGAGAGGAAAGGAGACATCCTTCGTCCTTGTCATAAGGCTTGCTTTTAAATACTGTGGTATGTAAACTGTGTAAGAATCCTTTAGCGATAAAATAGGAGTTAAAATGCAGATATGTGATTCTTGTGCATCTGGGACCATACCTTGTGAGATGCATAAAAATTATCTCTATTTACTGACAAAATTTAAAAACTGTGATACTGCACTGACTGAACGTGATTCAGCAGAAGGATCGTTGTAAGGACCCTGCAAGGATTCCAGGGTTCCTCACTGCATAGTTCAGGTCTCGCGCAGTGCTAGATCATGGGTTATGGGTCACTTTTCACAGCTGGGAACCCAGCCATGAATATAACCAAATACTGGACAGATATTTTGGAAGCCTTAAAATGTTTCAGAGAACTTGAAACATGAAACCTAGATGCTGTAAGAGAACTGAGCTTTTCTGAAGCATTAATATAGGCTATGGAATAAAGTGGGCCCTAAATAACTGGGTTTGACCATTCTAGCTCTAGTGCTGAAGGCTTGTGGAATGGCTGTGCAGAAACAACATGGAATATATTTTTCCTCTGAGGTCTTCCCACACGTGTATTACTGGTTTAGAATAAGACTGTCAAAGTCTTGCTGTATGCACTTTTAGTGTGCCTGTAATGCCGTGTGCGTTCATGAGATGTATACATTTAATTGAATTCTTCTGAAGTAAGTGAGTGAGAGAGTAGCTTTTAGCAAGTTTTTTGTTTTTTTTTTTGTTTTTTTTTTTCTGGGCTTATTACTTAAACACTCTATAAATTGCAGTTTTGTACTGGGGAGGGGGGAGAGTTGCTGAAATGTTGGCTGCTCATCATGAAACTCCTGGGAGATAGGATTTACAGTCCTGACCTGAATCCGTGCAAACTCTCTGAATTCTGGATTGCTGAAGTGGTGTGTTGTCAGTGTAAAATAGCACTGTGCTATCAGTATGCCAGCAGCAATAAAGATGTACTGCATGTGTCTCATAAATACTAAATTCCCATGCAAAGTTCAGATAGAAAGTTTCACATGCATCAGTCATGTTTGCTGCTCTTGTAGCTATCTCCTGGTTCCATATGTAAACATTTCAAAATAAGCTTCCAATGGTTAAACTGTATAAAATAAATTAACATTGGAGACAAAGCTCTTGGAGAAGTTAATGTGATGTTCAGTGCAAATTCCCGTATTGATCGATCCCAAATGACATCACTTGAGGATTCAATAATTGAAGACCAACATAGATATTTTATTCTAAATTACTCTTGTATTGCTTTCTCTCCTGCTCCTCAGTAAACTCCAAAGTAATTTAAAATGGCAGAATTGATAGTTGATACTAGTGGACTTACTGGTTACATCTGTACAGTTAAATTAAATGTGCTTTCGACCATTCTCAGGCAGTGAGGTCAGCTGGTGTGGAAAAAAATCCACGTCTGAAACTGTTTTACCCTCCAGCACAAGGGACAGGTGGGCACCATTTAAGCTGTTATGTTTTTTAGAATCATAGAATTGTTAAGGTTGGAAAAGACCTCTGAGATCAGCTGGTCCAACCATCAACCCCTCCCCCCAAAAAAACCAACCAACCAAACAAAAAACCAAAAACCAACCAACCAAATAAAAAACCAAACCCACAAAACAAACAAACAAAAAAAACCAACTAAGAAACCAAGCCACCATGCCTGCTAGACCATGTCTTGAAGTACCACATCTAGACGTTTTTTGAACACCACCAGGGATGGTGACTCCACCACCTCCCTGGGCAGCAGGTTCCAATGCCTCACCACTCTTTCAGTAAAGACATTTTTCCTAATATCTAATCAAAACCTCCCTTGACGCAACTTGAGGCCTTTTCCCCTCATCCTATCGCTGGTTGCTTGGGCAAAGAGGCCAACACCCTCCTCACTACCCCCTCCTTTCAGGAAGCTGTAGTGATAAGGTCTCCCCTCAGCTTCCTCTTCTCCAAACTAAACAACCCCAGCTCCCTCAGCCACTCCTCATAAGGCTTGTTGTCCAGGCCCTTCACCAGCTTTGTTGCTCTTTTCTGGACACGCTCCAGCACCTCAGTGTCCTTCTTGTAGTGAGGGGCCCAAAACTGAACACAGTATTTGAGATGCGGCCTCACCAGTGCCGAGTACAGGGGCACGATCACTTCCCTACTCCTGCTGGCCACACTATTCCTGATACAAGCCAGGATGCCGTTGGCCTTCTTGGCTACCTGGGCACACTGCTGGCTCATATTCAGCCAGCCGTCAACCAGCACCCCCAGGTCCTTTTCCACTGGGCAGCTTTCCAGCCCCCCTTCCCCAGGCCTGTAGCGTTGCGTGGGGTTGTTGTGACCCAAGTGCAGGACCCGGCACTTGGCCTTGTTGAACCTCATACAGTTGGCCTCAGCCCATTGATCCAGCCTGTCCAGATCCCTCTGCAGAGCCTTCCTGCCCTAAAGCAGATCGACACTCCCGCCCAGCTTGGTGTCATCTGCAAGCTTTTCTGGGATGATCCTTCTTATCTACTGTCTCCAGAACCCGGGAACTGTTTAGGGGAGTGTGATTTGCTACATGCCAAAACTGTTTGAGACTTAAAAATGTAACAGTCCAAACAAGTAAGTTTTCACGTCCCTCAACAGTGCAGCCTCTCTTCCTGGCACTGCTTAATTTGCTAGTGTAAATGTACCTTTGGATAGGGTTCATTTCACCTTAACTATTTTCAAAAGCTAGGAATGTAGTAGTCTAAGATGTTGGGCAACAGCTGACAGAAATTACAAGATAATTCTTCCCATCCTAACCTCCCTGTCTGACTTACCCACTGAATATATAAACATGTGTAAGGCAGAACTGTACACAAGTGGATGACATCAACCCTTTTAATTACCTGCACTACCTTGGAGGAGATATCTGTACAGGAAGGCTAAATATTAGTTTGAAGAAGAAAAGTCAGAAGTAGATAATGGAACTGTGAGGTGCAGGTTTAGAAATAGTGGTGAAAATTGTACGTATGTAAGGTCAGTTAGAGAAAAGCACAAAGGTAAAACAAAATAAGGAGCATAGCTGTGGCATGTTGGAGAAGGAGCCTCTAATGAAATGAAAAGTAAGGGTGAGACAGATCCTGGAGGAGAAACAGCAATGGAAAAACAAAGTAGGGGATTATAGTAGTATTAAAGGAAGGCTGAAGTAAATGGAAGTGGGCAGACCAGAGTTTTAAACAAGCAGAAAATCTTGAGTAGTCTGAGAGCTGGCTTAGTAAAATGTAGCCATTTAAAAGGACGAATCCCTCCAATTTAAAAATCATGCATTTGAAGGACTTTGAAAAAAATTCTCACCTGAGTCTCTACTATATAGCAAGTACTTTGTAATTAAATTCTAGCCTGCTGGATTCATATTCTGACAGATATCAGAATCCTTGCCTCATTGCATAATTAGACAGTAAAATAGAAATGTTCCTTTCTAATAGATATATAAAGCAATAAGGATATTTTAAAATTCCTGTCAAATCACTCCATGTAAATTACCTAATCAGATACCATAGCTACATAATGTAATGTTAAAAACAGCAGAATTACACCATTACAGAAATCAGCTAGCCCTGTTCCAGATTACAGGGTTTTATAATTACAATGTTTCTTCATCAACCCACTCCACTTCATGCTGTCACATATCTTTGGAATTGTTACACACATTTATCTCTATACGTTTCCATCCTCTTAAAAATGCATGTTTTTAAAATAATTTTTTCTAGAAATCCTTTTTTGGTGAATGCTGATGCTGGCATGTTGAATATATACTAGTTAGTGTAATGGCAAAATGGAGGCTTTGTAAAGTACTGTTTATTCAGGAAAAACTGAACAACCTCCTACCCTGTCACCACTATATCTGTATGTCTAAATCCACAACAGTGGGCAGTGATGAAGTTTGCCCTGAAAGGCAGACCATGAAAACCTGAGTGTTGAAGGGCCTCTTCATCTTAGAGATGCTCTGAGGCCTTGACCTAAGCAATTGCCAAATGGTGTAAGGAAATGAGATTAAATATGGTACTAACCAGCAAGTTACTCTTTAAATACTTAGGAATTTGATAAACAAAATGCTACAGTGCATTTAGATCGGATCTGAATCACATCAGTATCAGTAAGAAATGAATGCATATTGGTTCCCTTGAAATAAGAATACCTTGTCCTTTTTTTGTTGGTTTTTTTTTTTTTTTTCTTCGAGGAAGAAATGATACAGATGAGTGCAGATGAGATCTTCTTTGTGCATGGAATAAAAGAGGATGAGCAAGACAGTCTTCTGGTACCAACTGGAAGGCAGTTCACTCTCAAGTGAGTTTGTCGCAAAGATGCAAACATATCAGTGAGATTGACTCCCTTAGGCTGGGGTTCTGAAAACCACTTTTTGAAAACTCAGGCATTTTAGGTATGTTCATGAAAGAATGACACCACAACGTGGGTGTTCTGTGGGAGGATACAGAATAGCTGTACCATGGAAGCAGATGCTTGAGTTGGCTCTGTGTAGCCCCACAAAACAAGAAACATGGTGGAATATGGTATGAAAACATACAAACATTCTGTCTGCTGCACTACTGGAAGCTCTATAACCTCATTAGCATGAAGGATTATATGTGTATTGTTTAGTCTGGAGAAAAGAGGCTGAGGGGAGACCTTAGTGCTCTCCCCAACTACCTGAAAGGAGGTTATAGCAAGGTGCGTGTTGGTCTCTTTTCCCAAGGAACAAGCGATAGGATGAGAGGAAATGGCCTCAAGTTGCATCAGGGGAGGTTTAGATTGGATATTAGGAAAAATTTCTTCATGGACAGGGTTGTCAAGCATTGGAACAGGCTTCCCAGGGAATTAGTTGAGTCCCCATCCCTGGAGGTATTTAAAAGATGTGTAGATGTGGTGCTTAGGGACATGGTTTAGTGGTAGACTTGGCAGCGCTAGTGGTTTATGGTTAGACTTGATGATCTTGAAGGTCTTTTCCAACCTAAATGAGTCTATGATTTTATGACTATAGGCCTTACCTCATAGCACCACTTAAAGATATAACAACATAGGCAGGCATTAGGTGAGCAATTTTTGCTTGTGATAGTTTTTCAAATTCAGTATACTTAAAAGTGACTCTAATACTGGACTGGACATTCTAGGAAGACAAGTATGTCTTATTTAACTTTCATAATAAAATACAGCTTTCATAATAAAATATTTGAATGTAATATGATGGACTCTCTTCTTCTGAAAAAAATGTACCATGAAATGGTACAAATGTACCAAAATGAAAAGGTCTTTTATATTTGCCTCTTTAATTCTGAAACAGTAAATTTGATCAAATTTCTGTGAGATTTAACATGCTTAGAGTCAGATCAGAAGTAGAGAACAAGTTTTTATGCCATTGCAGCCTCTATAAAATACGGTTAGTTTTTCTTTGTCAGCTTCATATCCTTTTTCTCAAATACAAGACTTTGTGCTATTTGAAAGAAATCAGCTGAACTTGTCCTTGCTCTACAGTTTTCTCCTGTGTTCAGTTTCATTAAAATCCTTTTTATAATACAAGTCTCTTCCTACATGTGACAAGATCACCTGTGTCTTTCAGTTTTTCTGTATATTGAATGTATAACAAAACTGAAGAAATCCTGTTAATGATTTTAATCAAGGCAGAAATTTACAACATCCCAAATCCTCTTTCCCAGCAATACCAAAGGTCCATGATAATGCAAGTGAAATATAGAAAAAGGACTATATAGCAATTTCAGTTTACTGCTAGTCCAGACTCAGCTTAAATAAAATAGCAAACACAAGAACATGTGGGATTTTTTATAGTGGCTGAGTTGGGTTGGTCTTTTTGCAAGTATATGAAGTAAAGTGTTGTCAAGACATGTTCATTGAAATGTCTGATGCTCTTAGTCCAGGGCTGGCAGAAAGTCAGTTCAGCCAGCATCTGTCACCGTCATTTTCATAGGAAGGCCTAATACTGGAACTCAGTTAAAAGCCAAGCCTCTGATTGTTGCTCTGTCCTATTACTATTCTTTTTTTCTTCTAGCTTTCTTCTGTGGAAGTGAAAGTAATGGGGACCTGTCAGAGTCCGATACTGTCTGTCCAGGTTCTTTTTAGGCATTCCATGCAAGGGTGGTTTAATGTTGAATTATCAGGTTTACTTATTTGATATATTTGGTGTTCCATGGGGTTTTGATTTAGCACAGTGGTACAGCAATATACTGAAATCATAACACAAACGTAGTATCACAAGACCCGTCCCTGTACACTCACTGTCATGATGCTGGGTGTCCACAGTCACTGGGAAGGAATATGTGGGTTGAAGCCAGCTCAAGCCTGTTGCTCCCTTCAAAGCTTGTTTTATTAGTTGTCCAGTTTTTAGACTTTATATTGGACGGAGCCATGTATACACTTCCCTGTCCCCACTAGTTATCTCAGGAAAGGCTGTTTATACAGGCTGGTGACCCACTGGTATGGCAGTATACCTAAAACCAAAGGTTACCCCTAGCCTCCTTGTGTTGAGATAATTTCAGCTGGTTTTATGATAGCTGATGGTCATTCTTTACATTTTTCCCTGAGCTCATTATTTTTGCCCATCTCCTCTGAGCTGCCTTCCATCATGGGGGTGTGCTGGTTAGTCACATTCTGCTCCTTGGCTCAGACCAACATTGAACAATTACTGGTGTTGCACAGTGAGCTTAATACGTTCATCATATGAGTGACCAGCCATCTTACAGGACCAAATCCTGCAGTCTCAATAGTTTCAGTGTTACTTGGGTAGACTTTAGAGCAGTGTTTGACCCTTTGCTACTTATGCTGACCTTCAAAATATTTTGGTGATAGACATAAATGAATCTTTGGTCTGGATGGAAGTGTTTATTGGAACATTGGTGCCCTAAGAAAGATATTTCATCTAGAAGAATTTTTGTTACCATGATGGATATTTCTGATTTGATAGTGCTAGTATTTTTTTTTTTTTTTTT
>VZTL01063266.1:29680-49813 GCA_013400535.1 Scopus umbretta
GAAGGTGATTAAAAAAAAAAAAAAAAAAAATAAAAAAAATCCAAAAGCAGAAGTGGTGCATAGAAGGGGAATGAATAGCTAGGGGTAAGGGGAAAGGGTGATTCTTAAGCTATTCCTGCTGCCAAGAAAAAGATGCATGAAACTGTTCCCTTAATATCAGGTGAAGGCAAAGATGTAGTACAGAAGCTACAGGATACACTATACCTATCAAAGTCTACTGTATCACTGCAGGAGTTCTCCCTGCTTTGCTGTCAGTCACAGGCTATGAATGTGCCAGATACAGCTTGATGTATAGTATTTGATTTGATTCATTACTCAGCCCTCTAACTGCAGCCATATACAAAACAGGCTCAGACTGGCATTCCTTGACTGGAAGATTACTGCCTGGAGGATGGATGCAAATACAGTTATAAGAGGCAAGGCAAGCAGTTAGAGCAGATACAATAAGAAATGCTTGAGTCTTCTGTCCTCTCCTAACAGTTTGCTTGTCCTTTTGTCATTGCAAACCTGACCCAAATGTCTCTGTGCTGTAGGTTTCTGTGTGACGTTACATACATTTGTTATAGTCCCCAATGCATGGATGTAGGCAAAAGCTGTTAATAAGGCTGACAATAACCTGAAGTCAGGAAAACCCTGTCTATACATCACGTGTCTAATGACTGCATTAAAATGTGCAGATATTCATAAATGCAAGATCCAACTGAATGGAGAAAGGCTATTTACCTTCTTGGGAACCTTGATTTAGTACCAATGCTTACCTCTCTGTAATACAGAAAACACCAATGTCCCACCAAAAAAACATTGCCTTTTATTTTCAACAATATTAAAAAGAACAAGAAGAAACCTCAGATCTGAGCTAGAAAACAAAACAAAACAAAACAAAACAAAAATCACTGGTTTGCCAATGGTAAGAATTTACCAGAGAGAAAGGTGTTTTCTTGAGGACCAATCACATATAATCTTTGGCATTATGACAAGGTACCTCCACTAACTGTGTGCCTCAGAGAAAATTAGTCAGCTACATTATGTGATTTCACTGGACATATTTTGAAGAAGTATGGGATATTTCCTTCATGAAACAGGGGAAATCACTGGAACAGGGTACATGAGACACAAAATTTTATAGCAATAAACTTTAGGTATATTTTTTTTTAGACTCTACTTTTTGAAATTGGTATGAATAATGCAAAAAGACAAAGCCCTGACAGTTATTTTAGGTTCTGCTTTGTACATTGCTTTAGAGAGTCACTGATTATCTTCTGATATGATGGAGAACTGATGCAGAGAATCTTTCATTCCAACAACTGTGGATCAGCAATCTTCACTGTAAAAATTTAAGTCCCAAGCTTTTACTGGTGTAAAATGGTGTGGATTTATTTATTTCAGTGGCATTAAGCAAATTTACGCCATCTAAAGATTTTACAGATTATTGCATCTAAAGCTGTGTATTAGAACCCTTAAATATTTCATGAATGGAAGGTAATGATAAATGGTATCAGAATGAATTGTTACATTTCTTTAAAAATTCTTGATTTTTTAAATGCATCAGCTTATTTGTAACCATTCAGGACCTCATAATGCTAGGGAGGAAAAAAAAATCTTTTGAAGAGAGATTTTTTCTAAAACCAGAAGAAAAAAATCTATCAAGAAAAAGGAGAAGAATACAATACAAAATAAAATACTATAAAGTCAGTAAAGCTGTGTTTTTAAGGTTTCTTTGTCTCTAAGGGAAGAAAATCCTGAAATTGAATAAAAATTAATACAAAATAAAAAATTAATCAAGGAAAAAAGCTGAATCCATACTTCTTTGAGAACAACAAGATTATGATTGAGGAAATAAAATGGTAGAATTGTTAGTGAGAGTGTTAAAGGAGATGGAAAGCTCCAGAGTTGCACAATGCATACAAATTAAAACAAGGGAGGTTTCACAGAACCCTTGAAGGCTAAGGCAAGTCTGGTAGCAGTTTACAAAGGTCCTTTCAAGCCAGATTGCAAAGAGGGGAAAAAAAGAGTTTAGCACTTCTAACTAAAAAATGGAAATAGTCCAGTTAATATAAGGAACTTGGACTAGCTGTGCATCCCTGTGAAGTCAAGGGTAATAAACAAAGTATATTTGGAGGACTTATTGGTTGACTAGCATGGTGTCTTTCAGCATGGTTTGATCTTCTAATAAAACTTCAGCAGGGGACACCTAGTTAGTTTTGACTCATTGCCACAAAGAAGTGTTCCTCCAATTTAGTGATATTCTTACCTGGGTTCTTAGTATGGCTGGTAGCTGCTTACTTGTTACTGTAGTTGACACTGATCATCATTATTATTTATTACCACCATGTCGGAAAACGCTGTTGTGTCTGGCACGGTACAAAGGAGAACAGACAGACATGGTGTCTATCCTGGAAAGTTTACAATTTTTATAGTGAGATGAGAGAAGTGGGTGATTTTGGGATATGTAACTTACCATCCTGAAGTCCTTAATGAATCACATGAAAAAGCCTGTTTCTCCTCATTAACCACAGATGGATTCTGCAGTGATGAGTTCTGCCAAAGGATCTGAACTGCTTTGAGTTAGTTTTGAGATTAATGTCCCCCACTATGTCACAGTGATAGCCATGATAGGATGTCATGGTTCACTGGTGCTTTAAATCTTTGACAGCTTTTTATATGTGTGTATATATATATATATATATGTCATATGTACATGTGGTTGAGGGAAGACACTTGAAGTTAACATGGCAGAGTATGGTTGGAGGGAGAATAATAAGTAGTATTCTGAAAACAGAAGGGTGTCAGTCTGAAGTGTCTAGGCTTTCTCTGCGTAACTCTTAGCACTGAAATGAACTCTAGGCAGGCTCTCTGACTTCCTTGCACCAACCTTTGTTCTCTGTTGTGCTGTAGCATACATTTACATGCCTTAGTTTACACAGTATACAGTTTATATGCTGGCAGCTTTTTGATTTCTTTTTTTTTTTTTTTTTTTTTTCCCCCCTGCAAAAGAAACATCTTGGCAGAAGGGGTTCTCTGAGACAGTAAAAAATATAGCAAAACTAGAAATTAAGGCTTGTATGTTCCTTAGGGCTGTTATGTGACTGGTAACATCTCCTTTACTGGCAAGAATAGACTTCCTTTTGATTGGGAGGAGAAGTGTTGCTGATCTTGGCAAATGCAGGCCCCTGTATGGTCTGACCGTGCCAAGGCAGGGTGAAATAGGTAAAGCCAGAGCAAAGGAGAAGAGACCAGGTCAGTGGTCTAACCAGATCACCAAAGGTAGGAGGATTCAACAACTGATCTTCAACATGAACAGCCTTGGGACGGTGCAGCCTCCTAAAGCAAGCTGGACTAAAATGGTGAGACCTAGCCCATAACAACTAAAGTTGTATGACTGCAGGATAAAAAAATAGATATTTTAATGTACAAACTAGTTAGGCTACTCGCATTCTGGTTTTATGCTTGTTTTGCTTCCAGAGAGTTTCACTAATAGGCCTGTTCACTGGATGAGTGCAGAAAGCTTTCTTGATGCATATGCATTAACATCTATCAATTAAGACATAGAACAGAAGTGTCCTTCTCTGAGGGGTTTGGTTTGAGGTAGTGGGGGGGTTACACTTTCCTTCACACAACTCTGCAGAAAAAGAGCAAGGCTATAGACATACATGGTTTTGTTCCATTCACTTTTAAAAGAATAGCTTTATGGGATAGTCAACAGTCTTGATAAGGCCTAGTGTAGAGGGTTAATCTAGGGAGGAAATCTTGGTCTGCAGGAAGAATATAGCTCACAGTATAAACAAATAGAAGAAGGCAAAAAGATTCTACAGCATGGTGTAGTTATGGTGCAGCAGAGTGTGACCTAAAGAGTTGTGTTACATTAATGCAAGCTAAAGCACTTGCTTACATTTGTAGTTCTAGAATACCTGAATGACAAGGGCTCTTGGGGTAGGTGTCATAAAAGCTTGTAGTAGCTTTCTTTCCCGTAACTCCATTAATCCTCTAGAATGATACATGCTGGTCACATTCCTGCTGATAAAATATTAACTATATTTTTCAGTCTTGGCTGAAACTCTGATGCTATGCATAGTATAGTTAAGCAAAGGGTGAAAGCAGCCAAAAAATGCAAATCAAAGGATGAAAATCTATGCCTGGAAGAAATACAATGGAGATATCAAGAGAAAACCAGTAAAACGGGTTCCCTTAACCATTTGCCTGGAATGGAACAAATATACAACATTCCTGATAGCTTTCCAAAAGGAGAGTTGTTTGTGTTCTGTATAGATCAAGTATCAATGGGGTGATAGAATATGGTCCCTCTAATCAAGCACGGTGCTGTGTTCCCATGAGCATGTGTGTGTATGCCATCTCCTCTTCTGGTCAGCTGTTGCAAGCTGGGGTAGAATTGTGTTGGACACCCAAAGACACATGCCAGTTACTCTCCGCTGCCTCTGCCTGAGCTTCAGAACTGCAACAGCAGTTATCTCGTGCTACCAGGATTGTGGGAAGGAGCAGAGCGGTAGAAATACAGGCAAGAAATGCATTTCCCATATCCTTATCTGTCTTCAGCATGTTGTTTTACAGTGGACTTCTACTGAATGGGTTGTTGCCTTAGCAATGCTGTTGTAGAGAATGAAGAAGAAAACCTTTTAGGGAAGCAGTTGGCAGCAGCCTGGATTACACCTTCCACGTGGAGAATAAGTAGGCTGATTGAAGCTGTCTGTCAAAGTTTGGCTAGAGCAGTTAGTTTCACCTGGCTTATTCCACTACAAGTCAGTGTCATATTTTAATGTGAATTAGCTTTTAAAGCAGAAAGCTTCTCTCCTATTTTCTGTACTGTACATAGAGATAAATAGAAGGCCATATTAGGCAGTGGTGGAAAGTGAAGGATGGTGAGCCATGTCACAATGCCTTACATGTTCACAGTACTTCTTAAACGAGAAGATTTTAGAATGTACTCTATATTGTGAATGTAGAAATGTGTTATGTATTATGATGTTATAATGGTTCTTGACAGACACTTGTCCTGGTTTCAGCTTAATTCNGGTTTGTATTAGCTTCTTTAGCAGAATACAACTAATATATTTAACATACTTATTAGGCCATAAGCTTAGTTATTTCAAGAATCATTTGTTCTTTTGTGTGCAACTGTGTACAGTGGGGGCTGTGTGAAGTAGGCTAGTGATAGGTGTATCCAGAGTTCATTGAAAGATGAAGGGGAAAACAGGGTTGATTCAGTTAAGTTTTGGCCACAGAACACCTACCTGTTTGTACCTGATAGCGATAGCTGTAATAACTAGTTCTTGCTTTATCTGTTAATTGTGACATAAGCCTGTTAGTGCAACAAGACTTACAAGCTCTTTAGATACCAGATTAATATTGCTAGTAGCTAATTTGATGAGCTAAAGCCCATGGTCTGGGTTTTGATAATCTATTAGTAGAAAAAAGTGCTTGACTTCAGGGAGCTTGGAAAGCTGTTCTATAGATCTAATGGTTTTGAAGCACTTCAGAAATACTGGCCAAGGAAAGCTGATACCAGCCCTGCATTGTGTAATCTCGTTTATATGCAGCATAGTCACTCTGTATATTTATTTAACTGTACTCATGATTCAAAGAATAGACAGAAATGGATTGGAGTTCCATTGTCACTTGTATTTCTTAAATAACCACTCAATGGAAGGGGGGAAAATTTCTTGCATGCTGGATGCCCACTGAGGTTTTTGCTAAAACAGATATACTGTGAGCTGATACCCTAATAAGAGGATTGTTAGGGTCCAAACTGGAAGTAGAGTACTTTGTCTAAATCTAGACTCAGCTAAATTTTGCACATTTCTCCTGATTTACTACTCTACTTATGAGAAGAGTGGCTGTAGGGGTAGTAAGTGAAATAGATCCAAAAAGAACAAGAGGATGTGGAAAACAGAAAAAAATCTTTTCCTCTCAACATTAAAACTTTTTTCTTAATGAAGCTTTTGAGTTTATTCACACTTGTACTAGAACAGTATAGAAAAACTCTCCATAAAAGATGGAAAGGATGTTATGCAGCATTCTCTTGCACAAGAGAACACAGTCTAAAAAGAAATTGTTCCTATTGCCATGGAAGTTTCTAAAATCTTGTTTAGTTTTTGGCTGTCATGATGATACTTTCTGTGAAATGATACTTTCTGTGAAATGCATTTAAGGATATCAAGGAAAGCCTTTCTTATGTCTGCATGAAGCCAGTCAATGATACCTCGGTCTCTCTGGTGCCCAGCAACATTAACAGAAATGCAAATCAAAAATATAGTAGTTGAGTCCCCAGTCTTTCAGTCAACCCATAATCGAGATTTGGAGTAATTAATTAGTTTAACCAGACACAAGAATATAAATATGAAAGACTAATACCTATTGGAATCTACACAGTATGGAACAAGATCTGGCTTGTTTCACTCTTTTCTTAAGGATTTTGTTGTTAGGCAATATTGATAAAATCAGCAACACAGTTTCAAAGTTGGAGCTTTCATATTTCTGTTCTAGCTATTCTAGTATTATACAACTTAAAGCTATGTGACAAGCCTAATAGCATTTAGTTTCTCCCCTCGCTGCTAATGGTATTCTGGGCTGCAGTAGCTCGAGGGAGGTGATCTTTCCCCTCTGCTCGGCACTGGTGAGGTCACACCTGGAGTGCTGTGTCCAGCACTGGGCTCCTCAGTACGAGAGGCATGAACATACTGGAGAGAGCAGAAGAAGGACCATGAAGATTATTAAGGGACTGGAGCATCTCTTCTATGAGGAAAGGTTGAGAGAGCCAGGATTGTTCAGCTTGGAGAAGTGAAGGCTTAGGGGGGGAATCTCATCAGTGTATATAAATACCTGAAGGGAAGGTGCAAAGAAGGCAGAGCCAGACTCTTTTCAGTGGTGCCCAGTGACAGGACTAGAGGCAATGGGCACAGACTGAAACACGAGCGCTTTTTGTCTGAACTACTGTGAGGATGACCAAGCACTGGCACAGGTTGCCCAGAGAGGCAGTGGAGTCTCCATGCTTTGGAAATATTCAAAAGCCATCTGAACACGGTCCTGCACAGCCAGCTGTTGGTGGCCCTGCTTGAGTGGGTTGTTGGTCCAGATGACCTCCAGAGGTCCCTTCCAACCTCAACCAATCTGTGATTCTGTGATTTACATTCAGTTTGCATGTGTCTCTCTAGAAAGCTCTGACTAGCAGACAACATTTGTTGAATAAAAGCCAGTTACAGCAATGGGTTTCCTGCAGGAGTTTCAAGACTGTAGAATTAGCTCTTATACAGCTTTTGATTTTCACACACATGGTATAATTTTTCCTAATTTTCGACCACTACAGTGGGATAAAAGATACAGGAAATGCACAGAATACTGTGATTCTCAAGGCCAAGAAGGATAAGCTAACCAACCAAATAAAAATACTTGTACTATCTGTCACGGAAGACAGAATAATACAGAAGAAATTTATGTTAATGAAGTTTCAGGATAGGCATAAGAATTATTCAGACGCCAAAGGACTTGATAATAGACCAGCATAAACAGAAGCATCTGTCTTTCTGAAGTGCTGGCTGATTAAGAAAATTACTGCATGTGTTTAACTAAGCTTTTATACCAACCTTAGGTTAGTGGTGAGGATTAGAAGCTTTGTAATTTTTATTTTTTTTTTGATGGAGAATTTTTAATTTCATCTTTGTAGAAAGGCGCTTAAACAAACACTTTCATTTACATGTTGGGCTAGAATATGATTTGTAGAACTGGAAGCTGAAATGTGTAAGTAGCTGTAACTAATGGGGAGAAACGATAGAACAAGAACTGTTGGAGGGCTTCTTTGCCTCCTGCTGATCCACCTGCATAGTGAAGATTCTCTGAGCAGGTTTTAGTGTCACTTGGCATTACTGGAGCTGCCATTGCATTGTGCAGAGGCCAATCTTTTTCAGAAGACAAACTCCTTTTCTGCAGCTCCCACTGTTTTCTAGAGCAAATACAGGTGTTTGGCAACTCTCCTGAAAGTGAACGAAGTCACTAGATTCTTGTAAGCTTTACGCTACTGCAAAAAGGCATAAGCTTGTCTATTTTTTTAGAAGCAAGTGCAACAATAAAAGTTTTGGGGAATAAAGACTGCTGTAATATTACATGGACTCTAGAAAGTGTTTTTGTGACTGAACTGAGTAAAGTGCTATGAGAGTATAAGAAATAGTACCTACCCCAAAATCCAGTTGCTGAGACTGTGTTGTAACATATGTTTACAAAGAAGTTATGCAGCATGTACTACCTTATTGTTGAGAAACCTGCAGTTTAGTAGTGTATCGCTATGAGCACTTACTCCTAGGGAAATACATGGTTTGCTTCACGTGTACTGCAGCATGGCACATAAATGGGAATAGCCCTAGAGAACCCAGTGGGCTGCTGCCATAGAGCAAACTGAAGGAATGCCACATTTTTTTGTTGTTGTTGCTGTAGTCCGACAACTAACAGAGCAGAAAGCAGCTGGTTGAATGAATTCCAAATATAAGCAAGCTACTCCCTTGCCATGGAGTTTTCTGATGGTGGGTAGAGGGAACAAAACAAACCTGCAGAGAAATGGGCTATTAATGCTTCCAGGAACTAATATGTAGAAAAGATCCTTTGAGTAATGTGTTCCCTCTTCCTTAATATCGTTCCAGCCAGGAAACAGTAGAGAATATGACATATCTGTGGAGCTGGAGTACTGTAACATAACCAGAGACTTGCATTTCAGGTGTGCCATCAGAACTGATTTTGCATTCTTTCTCCCTGCACCTGGATGCTTCCCACAAAACAATACCGTTCCTATAATGAGAAAGCTTAGTCCCCAGAGACTTAATTGAGCAAGCTCACTTGAGAAATTCCTTTACATGAGTTTTAAAAAGTTTACAAACTATGCTTTTCTCTCCTTTACATTATGTTGAATAAACAGAGATCCATTAGGGAAAAAACAATTTGTAAATTCCATAAAGTGCATCTTCAGTACTGAATGTTCTTCTCTTCTGTCAGGGTTGTATTTGCAAGCAAAGCAATTGAAACCCAATAGAAACTAAGCCCAGGTGGAGATCCTTCCCAGGCCAATGTTCAGGAGACAAAGAAAGTTACTTGCACTTCTGGAAGGTTATTAGAAATCTTAGAATTTCCTCTTTTTCGTTGTTCTCCTTTATAATGATTGCCATTTTGTTTTGACAATGGTATTTTCTGTAGATCAACTTAACAGGCACATAAATGTGATTCGGAAGAAGCTCCAACTCAGTATTGTCACCTCCTTAGCTGTTTAATGAACCAGCACTTCCCTCCTGTAAGTTTAATGGATTATTCTACAACAAAATGAAATTAATCCACAAAGAGCAGCAGATAGAGCAATTACTGATAATTTCATCAGAGAAAGTTTTCAGCTCATTTTGTCAATTTAGTGAGATGTCTGTAAAGTTAAGAGACACATTTGTTTTATTTTCCAGGTGTATTACTTGTTCAGGTTTTGTTTTATGTATGTACCTTCATAGGTATAAGATACATGTAGGAACACTGTGTTCACTTCAGGGCAAGGGTTATTCTGTAGTTCTGTGTTATGCAGGGGGCAGCAGTCAACCCTACCATTTCCAAAAGAGCAGCAGGGAGGAAAATTTCTTTATTTCAATGAAATTACCAATTCCTTTAAGGGACCAGGAATTTACTGAAATCTTGAAGGTGGTAGAGCTTTTTTTTTTTTTTTCCAGGGAAACCCATGAAAAGAAGGAATTACTTTTTGCCTAACCTTAAGAGTTGTACGAAACACCACAGTTCCTGGGCCCTGCATCCACAACGCAGCCAAGGACTGCTTTTTCTAGTCTATGCAATGGATTTTTCATATGTCTACATTGTTGCTTGAGGCCAGAATACATTCTTGCCTTAAATTTCTATAGCTTAAGATTCCATTTTCCATTTAGGCAAACAGATAACTGTCTGGATCATAGGTGAATAGCTGTGGTTAATAACTCTCAAAGTGAGAAAGTCAGCAAAGTACGCTATCGGAAATAATGTTTCAGGAGTGATTTATAGGAGAAAAAGAAAAGAGGATCAAATTCTGTCAGCATGAATTAGTTCAAACACATCAATGAAGATTGCAGTGCCTTTTTAGAGACACAAAAAATAGGCAATTTTGAGGAAAAAGAAAAAAAAAAACAGTGAAAAGGGGTCTTTTTCACATCTTCCAATGCTTTTTGTCATCTCTGTGTATATATATGTGATACGCCTTTGTATATGTCTGCATGTGTCTGAATATTTATTGGCATATTCATATACATATGTCTGTATACACACCCTTCTCTTTAAAATTATGAACTTGTTTGCTGTGAAAACCCATACAACTGAAGCCATGAACTGACTTTATAGGGGAAATATCTTCCACTAAAGTGTCATAATTTATAGGGAGACACCAATACTTCAACAGTAGTGGTGATATTTTCAGATGGCACGTGTACAGTTGCATCACAACATTGATATGCATACGTACAATGCAAATGTATATAAATACAAATAAGCATATTAGCAACTTCACATTAGTAGCTCAGACCAGTAATGTAGAGACTTCATACCAGGTTTAAAGGATTGGCTTCTTTTCAGTCAGCAAAAGTTATAGGTTTTTATCAAGCCATTTTTGGGTGGTGGAATTCATTTGGAAGTTTAAAGATTGATCTTCCATGAGTGTAAGAACAAATATCATCATAGCAGCCTTTTCAGAGATACCTCATTGCTTTCTGTAGCAGCAATCATTTAATTATGAATCAAAATTAATTTTAAATACAGGTCGGGGTTTTGGTTTGGGGTTTTTTTGGTTTTTGGTGGGTTTGTTTGTTTGTTTGTTTTGTTTAAAGCAGCACTAACAACTGTCACAAGCCAAAAGGTTTTTCCAATACCTCGAGGTCCAGTTGTGTCTTTCATTTTTGTCTGTCTGGAACTGTGAAAGCATAGTGGTACCTACTGCCCAAACAATGTGTGACACTGAATGGTATTTTACTCCCTATAATAAAAACAGAGAGTAGAACACAGAATTCCATTTAACAGTTAAGAAATGAAGAAGCATACAAGACTTGGTGAAAAAAACAGAGTTTGATTTGGATTCTTTTACAGATTTGTATTATGTTGAGAGAAAGTTTTTGCCACTAAGCTAGTTACATCATTTTATATGAATACCGATACTTGCTCTGGGCCATGTTCTACATGTGCTAGAAACTTTTTCACTGTTTTAATTATAAATTACAACTGGGTTGACAAAGGGTCAGGAACTCTCATTTTCTATTACCACATGTCCTGGTAATCGCTCAAGATGCTATTGTTTGTGAGGCACTGTGCTGTTGTTCCCTGTTTGTGTTCTATGGTGCAATTTAAGTGAATGCAGGGCTTAGCTAATTATTTACAGGGTGAGAATCTAATCTTACTGTTTTCAGTTGCTGTGGTTTAACCCCAGTCAGCAACTAAGCCCCACATGGCCGCTCCCTCCCTCCCTCCTCATGGAACTGGGGAGAGAATCAGAAGAGTAAAAGTGAGAAAACTCGTGGGCTGAGATAAAGACAGTTTAACAGGTAAAGCAAAAGCCACGCAAGCAAAGCAAAACAAGGAATACCTTCCCTACTTCCCATCAGCAGGCAGGTGCTCAGCCATCTCCAGGAAAGCAGGGCTCCATCATGTGTAACCGTTACTTGGGAAGACAAATGCCTTCACTCCAAACGTCCCCCCTTTCCTCCTTCTTCCCCCAGCTCTATATGCTGAGCATGACGCCATATGGTATGGAATGTCCCTCTGGTCAGTTGGGGTCAGCTCTCCCGGCTGTGTCCCCTCCCAGCTCCTTGTGCCCCCAGCCTGCTCGCTGGTGGGGTGGGGTGAGAGGCAGAAAAGGCCCTGACCCTGTGCCAGCACTGCTCAGCAGTGACCAAAACATCCCGGTGTTATCAGCGCTGTTTTCGGCACAAATCCAAAACACAGCCCATACTATCTTCTATGATGAAAATTAATTCTATCCCAGCCAAAACCAGTACACAGTGCACTGTAACTGAGGAGTCACTATACAGGCATCATGGCCATTACAGCTATATGGGACTACAATAAAGTAAAGCAACAGTTCAGTTAGAGTGTGTATGTATATATGTGTGTGTATATAAATGTGCTTTTTATGTAATAGATGAAAGTCTGCATATATACGTATACTTGTATTTTCATGTATATATAAAAAAAAGTACAATCTCAACATGGTCATCATCCCAAGTCTTGTCTTCCTATCTTGATTTTATGTCCTTGAACTAGTCCTCTTGTCTTTAGTTTGCTGATTTGTTGTGTCTTCTCTGGTAAAATGCAGGATTTTTGAGGATCAAAAGGTATTGCTTCCTTTCTGGAACTCTACCTGACTGAAACTCTTAGATATAACTACTCAAAAAGAGTTACACTGTGAGCACTGTACAGCGTATGCAATTATGAAGATCTCTTAGTAAAGCTATGGAGTGTATTCTCTCTCATACTCTAATGAATTTCTAATGACTATCCATAGTCATACAAAGAGATAATTTCCTTACCAAGATAATCTTCTTTTATGTCCCCACGTTTTCTTTACCTGAGCCATTATTGCACTTTTCACGTCTCAACCTGCTTCCACCTTTTTAAAAGGCCTCTTTAATTTTCCTGTTCCTTTTTCTTAATCTTATGTGACATTGTGTACCTGAGCACTTTTGGCAATTCTTGAGCAAGCTTTCCTTGTCTACAGAGAGTCTGTTTTGGCTCATCTTACTTCCACAGTGCAGCTGGGCATGCTAGATTGAATTTTTCTGCTTCATACTTGCCAGCTGCCAGACCATAATCTCTTTCTAAACCCAAGAATTATCAAACTCCTCAACTTTTTCTCTCATTACCGTAGCTGAGGCCCATATGGCAGATTTACATAGGAAGACAAAACAAAGCAATTCTGCAATTATCCTCAAAGCAAAGGCTTCTGTGTTGAATCAGACAGTCCCACTGCACAGATTTTGGTGGAGCAGTCTTGTGTGTCCTTCTGACAAAGTGGTAGACTAAACTGGGCACTGACTGAGAGCACTGAACTTGAATCTGGATTTCAACATTGACTGCCTATGTGTCCTATGGCTAGTAATTTCACCTTTTTCAGCTTAGATTGTAAGGCCTCCAGAATGAGGCCTTCTGTCTTCTCCTGTCCTGCTATATTTGCACAGTGCTGCTACAGTAGGCTCCAAACCTTGAGTGTTACTGCATCAGAAGTTTGCTTCAGTCGCTCACATGGTATTCACAATCTAGAAATAGTCTTAGCTGCTTCTGTGTATTAGAGGACTTTGTGAACGTCGTCAGCTCAGCTCTTGAGTTTTCATCCACTCTGTTTTTGCAGTGAAAGGATTAGGGACAAGAAAGCCTTCAAGCTGAAGTTATATAATGACTAGACTACATCCCCTAGAAGGACATCATATCCTTGATTTGAGGGGAGGCTGCAGCAAACCAACAAGTTCTTCCACTTCTGAGAGATGAGAGTTGACAGATACCACTTTAAATGCATATGTTGTTAGTACGCTAGACTGAGTTAAGGTAACAAAGGTGACAGGAGTATAGAATGGTTGAATTCTAACCTGGTTTTCTGTGGAAACATATTAATTGTAAAGCTGTATTACTTTGTCACTTCTTTAAGAGTACACAAATTTTGTTTTGAGGATGGCTTCTGCAGCGGCAGGAAATCAAAATATAAAGGTGTAAATGACTCAGCATCATTAATACTAGTCTAATGGCCAAAAGAGCATTTCTTACCAGCTGTCTCCCTGAAGCACTCTGGAAAAATTGTTTTAATACTTCGACCTGATTAATTAATATAATGGGTAAGATTTTCCCATGGATCCTCCTCTGTGTTACTGTAAATCTAAACTTGACATGAATCATACAGACACTGCTGATGGAAAAACCAGCAGAGAAGAATTGTCTTAGTGAAGCATATATTTTGCCAGTTATAGCAAACATTTGTCAGCAGGTAGATGAGAGGGAAAAAAAGAGTGAACTAAAAGTGAAATATACCTACAACATACCACTTTTCTTCAAATCTTTGTTTCCTCTCTTACTCTACTATGGCACATGCCTTTGTTTGCTCTTTTGATTACTGAATTGTATCCAAATATTTTTCTTTCAGAATCAGGAATACAGGCCATTGATCCTTAAACAAGATTGTTTCCTAGTCTTTTATGTCTGATTGTAGATTTGTTTGTTAAAGCAACCCCTGTTAACCAAGGTATTGAACCTTATGAATTTGTAGGGCAGGAGAGGAATGTCAATAGTGATTGTTGCTGTCCTCTTTTTGTTGTTTCTGCTTTGCAATTCTACCTTGGAAGTCCCTCAGCAGGTCCTTCCCAAGTGCTCAGTTGCTCATATAAGGTGAACAACAGGAAGCAGTCTAACTAAATGACCAAATAGTAACCTGGTGTTGAAATTGTGAAGTGGTTTATGCTGTGGTTTTCATCTTGGCAAGCTGCTGTCGTTTCAGTAGTCCGTTGGATCCCCACGTGACTCTGAATGGGCGCATGTGTTATATTAGCAATATAGAGTAACTTCCTACCTGCTGTGAAATTGCTTTGTGAGCCATTGTTTCAATTGGGCAGACCACCCTATTACCAGCTTGCAGTGGTACAGAGCCTGTTTTCAATATGTAGTGCCAAAGGCAGTATATTCTCATAAAGCTATTGAGTTTAAACCAGCCTCTCTCTACTCCCCCCATACCCCAATACATTAGTTAGAAACAAAAGCTTGAGAAATGGTATTGGAGGGGGAAAAACCCATCGTATTTCCAGTATTTTATCTATAGGTGAACTGAGGAGCTGAGAGAGTAACTTAGGTCCTCTTGCATTTGCCAATGGTACAAAATACAGTGGCTTTTTAGAAGGTCTTGGAAAATCTTTGGATACTGTTTTAAGTTTCTAGTCTCTAGAGTACTGTGTATTAGAGGAAAAGTGCTTATAGTCTATCTAGGCTTGGTGCAGAAATGTGCAGAGCCATAACATTAACAGCAAAGTATTAGAAATGATTATACTGTGAGGTGGAGAGTTGCACTGTTTCATCCAGCCACAATTTCATGTGCTATGCTGATGTAGGGTGCTTTCATTCATGTAGTTCCTTCAGGAATATACCTAAGGCATGAGGAAGAGGCCATTAACTATACTGGGCTCAAGGACAAAGGCGGGGGGCAATACAGTATAAAAGAGAATTGTTGAAAATGTCATTAAAAAGGCGGATTTTTCAGAATACAGTGAGAAAAGTCCTCTTAGCCAATCATTCTCATTCCCCTATCTAAATGAGAAGAGCAAAAGCAAGTAACTTACTGCTTTTTCATGTGTGCATTAAGGGACAGAGGCAATTCTGTCAGCATGAAATCTAGCTAAGATGGAAAACAGGCCTTCTATGATGTGCAACTCCAGTAGCTTAAAGCTAGAAACTTAAAATGATTGCATGTCTTTGATAGAGAACCATACACATTAATAGGCAGGAAAGAGATTGCATGAGGGGGAGTGAGACTCCTTTTCCCTGGTAGGTTGTTCAAGAGATAACGATGATCAGGCTAGACAGGATATCCTAGGGAAGGTTGCATTTCAGTTCAAGCCACTGAAAGAGTCAGCCTAGTTGCAGAGTGCAGAAGGAGCTGGTATCCAGAGCTCCAGCAGTTCCTGGTCATCCACAGTCTTCTCAGGTGTGTTAAGACTTCATGCTCGTTCAGCCTGAGGCTGAGGCTATGCTGATATCAATGTTTTCATCCAGAGCAGTAGTGCAGTTTTGCAGAATATACCCTGCTTGTCCACTAGTTGCCTACCTGTTTGTTCAGTTCAAAAAGGTTTTGATGCATGCAGACTACTTCCCTTTGGAGAAACAAGAGCTAGAAGCTCCTGCCCAGGTGGAGACTCCATGCATCCCTATGCCCACTGGGGTCAGAAGGGTCTGAACCAGGGATCGTGTCATACCGCAAAGTCCTCCGGCACATACTAAGTACTACATATGCCAGCAGGATGCTTTAAGGCTGTCAACAGCTCCTGTAACACCTTGAAAGAGCTGAATGTACCTTCATATTTCCTATCAGATACCAGCCCTGAGTTTTTTGTGATTCTGCTGCTTTCTGCCTCAACTGCTCTGGTTTGGTGCATTTTCTCTGTTTAAATCTCAGATACTTGCTGAAAGATTTTCAGAATGAATGAGACTAATTAAAATAAAAAATTTGGGCCATTTTCTCTCTTTTTTGGCTACTCTCTGGTCATACTCCCATTTATTTTGACCCCTCTCATTCTACTTTTTTCCCATTTTCCAGTAAAAGGTGATATGTCTATCTATAGTTTCAGCACTCCTAAGCTAGTTGTTCTAAGAAAAAGGAGTTTATCATGACATTCTGTATAAAATCCCTCTTGCTGATAGTGCCATAACTGTAATTTTGGTGCTTGTGGGGTCTTTTTGCATGTGCACTTAAGAATAAAATAAAAAAAAAAAAACCAAATTCTGTATTAGCAGTGTCGCATTGCTTCACCTCAGTCCAAATTAACCTTCAGTTTATGTGAAGCAGCAGGCGCTGTGTCCTTGTTTACAAGTTATACAAGTGTTATGTGAGCTGTACCATGACCTTACCACCTAATAAAAATATGTATTTAAAAATAGACAGAAAAGTCAGAAAAGAAAAGGAGCTTCAGAATGTCAATGCTATTTGACATCACATGTCCTTTTCTCCCCCAGTTTTCCTTGTTCCCTACCCATCTGGTTGATATATAATCTCTGTGATGGTAGTCTCTTTTGTGTGAAAAGGCTCATTTATACCTACAGCTAAGGAATGGTTTTATTTTTCTTATGATCCTGTCTCAGGAGTCCTTGAGGTATCTCCATATTCCTATATTTTTATTATTCTGTGAAATGTTGGGTATAATCATCTTGTCTAGGACCTCAGGAGGAAAGTGAGCTCTTACGGTGCGTGGGAAGCAGCAGTCACTGTGGCAGACTGTTCCAACTGCCTGGACACTGTGGAGCAAGGAAGAAATGTAGGTTAAAGTGGCTGAGCTGACACCTCTCTCCTTCCAGTGGCCTTGGAACACCTGGTGGATGCAGCCCTGCAGGAAACCTGTGTGTCACATTCCCTGTTTTTTAAGCAAGGTGTAAAATAGCTTGTTACTCAGTTTAGAGAATGCGTGTAGGGAACTTGAATGCTGAAGAGGAAACATGTAGCAAGTTTTACACATCTGGAGAATTAGAGAGTAGGGCAGGTATTCTTTCAGTTAGGATTTTGCAGTTAATAACTTGTTCTGTCAAAGAAAATTGCTCATGGCTGTTGCTGTTGGAGTGTATATTGGGGAAGGTCATCTCTAAAGCAGCAAACATCCTTTAATAAAAATCAAATGGATCACAGTGATGTGGTCCTGAACTGGTGCAGGAGCAGATGGGCAGAAGATAAATAATAGCTATATATGGTATGCTGGTGAATAGCCATTTTATGTGGCCAGTTCTTATCGCTAGGATTATAGTTAACTCTCAGCCGCTTATCTGGTTGAATTGTGACAATAGGAAGCATGGAAGATGTTTCCTTAATTTAAGGGCATTGAAACACTCTCTGATAAAGGACTTGGCATAAAAATATCACTGCAGCAGTCTAGATAAGGTTCAGTACAGTACCTAAAAATGTGTCTTCTGTTGTTGTAGACCCTGTGTCAATTATATTTTTTTATCCATTAAGGAGGCTGGACTTTTTTGGGTGGATATGTTAGCTGACTTAATGACTAATGGCCAGTGTTCATACAGAGTGATAAACCAATCTGCTCCTTCACCACTCGAAAAACTGTCCTGACAGATAGCAACAAAATGGCATCAGATGCCAAACAGGAACAGATACCACTCTAATAAGCTAAGGGAGAGATCCATAATTCACATCCAAGGTCTTATTGTAGCTTGCCTTCTTCTCTAACAAGGCACGGGAGTCTGGCTACTGCTCCTGAATATCAAGTATAGGAAAACAGGGAAAAACTCTTCTCATTCGCTTGTGTTGGGCAAAAGACTTTCTCCTCTCCCAGATACATTTGCAGGCTATGCACCAAGGGCAACATGGAGTTACCTAGTTGATGGCAAATGCTGTGCATCTGATGACAAGAAACATCACCTTAACACAAATTACTGTACTTGAAATGTAATTCCAGCCTAAATTGCTTTATATTGGCTTGTGCCTGAGCACGCTCATGGAAAAATCATCTTGATGTAAGAAGTAAACAAACAAAACCCCAAACACCCCAGAACACCCTGAAAAACTTCAAAACAAACCTACCCCACCCCGCAAAAACCAACAAAACCTGGCCTCCAGGATGACTGTACTAAAGAGTCTGTAGAACCAAATCAAGATGGACTCTCCCATTGCAAGATCTAGAGAATGACCTAAAAATTCTGCAGAAGTTATGGTGCCTTCTATAGCCCTAGCCAGGGGGCTCCCATGAGGAAGCAGTTATTAGGATCTGCTTGGGCTTACAATACAGAAAAGGTAACAGGTGATCCTAGTAGAAAAATCTCCACTTGCCAGTTAAATGTAAAAATAAATATAGAAAAAGAAATGTATGAACAGAGCTAAAACAAATCTTATGTGTGTTTTTCAAATTTTAGGAGTGTGTTTTTTTTTTTTTTTTATCTAGGTTGACAGTGATACATGTTCTTGAATCTGGATTTGTTTTTATACTTATTTGTATGTATTGTGTTGTAACTGTTGTTTTACCTGAACAGAAATATTTTTTTGTCTTACTGCATTATAAATATGCATAGAGATATAAATGCCACATGTTTATCTGTTTATTGCACTGTCACCCAATTTGAAGTGGAAGATAACCTTGGGTTTCTTGTAAGCTCAGTTTCCATTAAAAAAGAAATCAGTATCATACCTGGTTTACAAATTCAGTTTTGCTTGTTTGTAGCTGTGTATCCACAAGAGTTTTGTTTTGCCTTTTTTTTTTTTCTTCCGATTGAATGAGTTTAATCTTCATTCACGGATCATGCCTCAATTTTCTGAAAAGTCTCCAAGCCTTGCTTTAGTATCTTCTCAGAAGACAGTTTATGCTCCTTTGGCCTATTTTAGCTCATCCCATAATTCTTCTGGTGAGCTTTTAATGTCTTTTTTTAGTAGCTTAGGGCTTTTCTATTTGTTCCATCTCATTTCACAGGAGTACCATCTTATAACTTACCTCCCAGAGATGCCACCTTTCTTCCAATGCCAATATCAATGCCCATCCCAGTTGTAGAAGATGTCAAGACTTTGCAGGTCAGCAGGTAGTTGGGTCACCAAGCAACTGCCTGTTTGCAACAGCTTTTTCAGAGAAACTGTCAACAAATGATCAATCATAAATGTTGCTTTCTAGACAGACCATACCAAAGTCTCGTAAGGCTCATAAGACTGTCCACTGACTCCTGACATGATGATACTTATTCTGCAATGCAATTAAGGCATTCATTTAAGAACTTTGTGTGTTGTAAGGTCTCACTTGTTTCACTCCTTCATTCACAAGGAAGGATACAACTGTCTCTCTTGTCAAAGGACAGGGTGTAAGATTGTATTGCTGTGCTAACCTAGCTTATGGACCTACAACAGCTCAAGGCCACTGGTGCTGTTCTTAAACTGTTTTTTATTTGTCTCACAGGTTATATCTTTAAGCAAATCTATTTTTGCTGGGCTGAAAATTTACCACAGCAGATCTCAGAATGCAGTACCAATATTACCCCCTACCTTGTGTACTAGGCTGCATTGTGCCTGCCATCCGGGTTATACTTCTACACATTGCATTCTGCTTTCCAGTGACATTTTGATGTCTTTCACCTGACTTCCTTTTTTTTCTTTTCATCCTTTTTCATAGTCATCTTCTTTCCAAGGACATCTGACCTTTTGCTTGGCTTGGCCATTCTGGTTTTACATATTAATTGCCCTGTGTGGAAGTATCAGACTGAATCCAGCCCATTGTCTGCCTCTAAAGAGGAAAGTGTGATATTTCTGTAAGTTTTCTCTACATTTTATTTCTCCTTTGTGTTGAGTATGATTTATTGACTGAGGCTATTTTAAGCACACAGAATACACATAATAGATGTTGTACCAGAGGTTATTCTCACTGCTTTTGAGGTCATGAGCACAACAACAGTTCTGTTTAATAT
>VZTL01063269.1:0-22031 GCA_013400535.1 Scopus umbretta
CAAAACAAAACAAACCCAACCACATAACTTTCTGTTGAACAATTTTAGTAGCGGTGCGAGTGTGCATATATGGCAGCGTGAGGTTGAAAAGTGCAGCACGTTTCTCCATCTTTCTGTTTCCTCTAATTTGAAATGGGCAAGAGGTGGTTTTTTATGTTGTTATTTATATAAAACAGCCACTGCACTGCTACATTAAAATGACATCACTGCGACAATCCTTAAGCTTTCCGTAGCTACAGTGATTTAACTTGGCAAGAGTTAAGTGTGACTGAGCCTACTGCCATCCAGCCAAGACCAATTTCAATATTTTCCTGATGTTTCTCTGGTGCATGTGATGGGGTCGCCTGCGCTTTGAGAAAGGACTCTGCTTTAACTCTTGCCATCTTGAACCTCTCACTACAATCAACTTGTATTTCATCGGGTGACAGCTGTGTTACTGAAATGCAGTAATAATAGTCATCTTCATCAGTTAAGATAATCTTGCCAGGGGTAAGCCTCTTTTAGCCAAACTGCTTTTCCATGCTCTGGCACCGGATCCTGCTCTTTGGAGTCTAGTAAAAATGTTTTGAGAGAATGTTGAGAACAAAACAGTCTCAACTTGAGGAGCTTTTATGTACATTGTCTTACTGTTAGTTAACACAAACTTCTAATCATGGATTTGGCAATTGAGAGAAATAAAATCAAACCTCTAAGGTCCTCCCCCTTCCCCACTTTCAACTTAAGCCGAACACCCCTACCCACCCCATCTTGGCTTCCCTGGTTTTTGCTGCAAGTTACACTCAGCCCATCCCCTGCTCCTTTGGTGAGGTGACAGGCAGACCAGGAAGGTCTTATGCCTAAAGGTTTCTTTCTGCTGCTCCTCCTTGCTTCCTGCTGATTTTTCTCTGCTCCTCTTTGCTTCTCAGTGTCCCTGCCCCAAGTGAGGGTTGCTTATGGTCCCTCAGGGCTGTCCCTGCCCTGATGTGGGTGGCCCTGGTGTGAGTGGCCCACAGCTGCAGTCCCACAGGGGTGTCCTTGCCCTGATGTGGATGGCTAATAGCTATAGTCACACAGGGACATACCCTGTTGGTGTGGAACCTCTCCTGCCCAGAGCACGTCTCCAGCCACATATCCCCTCTGCAGTCTTTCCCTCTGCAAGTCTCTCAGATCGTCTCCTGTCCCTGCTGGCTGATGCTTTTTCTTACATGTGTTCAAGCAGGAACACTCTGTGCTCTTCTGACCAATTGAAGGTTTGGCGCACACCATCGATGTCAGTGCCAACATAAGATGACTGTAAGTGGCATGGGGCAGTTCATGGCCTCTTCCCAGACAGGGCATCCTGCAACCCTCTGCTGCTGAAACCCTGCCCAGTTCATGCCCCATACATTCTTGAGCAACATGTACTTAGGAACTGTTTGGACATGCATCTTATCTGCAGACACATACATCTTGTGTCTCCAAAACACATGGCATAGTTTATGAAGTAAAGTAAGATTATTTATCATATGTAACAGCACATATTTAATTTCATTATCACGTTTCCAAAGGCTACCTAGTAGATAATTCCTGGTCCTCAAGTGGTAAGGACTCCTTCCTTAGGGATTTCGATTGCTGCAGGAGGATAGACACAACCTTGTGTCTCAATTCTGGTGTCCTCAGGGCTGGTTGGTACTTTGTCACCCAGCTGAACTTGGGTTACGTGGTGTTCTGCAGAGCTGCTGTGATGGGTTCCTACTTTTGTGTTAACTAGCTTTCCCCCAGCTTCATAGAGGTGAGATTCCCTTTTCCTGGAGTGCAGTTTCAAGTAAGCCATTGTACTGTTCTACCTTTCCAGATGCCTGGGGATTAGAAGGAATATGATACACCCGCTCTGCTCTACAATCTTCCCCTCATTCTTGGACAGCTGTGGTTTTGAAATGGCTATCTGAGTCTAGTCAAGGCTGCATTCCATCATGCCAACAAATAAGTTTGTTTGTTCCATCTAGGGTGCTGCCTACATTTTCTTGCCAGGTAGAAGAGCTTTTAGCAACCCATTGCTAGCTTTGCCACTGTGAGGACATGGCACCTGCCGGTGTTGCTGGAGAGATGGGGGCCGATCTGCTTGCCAGGCTTCTCCAGACTTCCCTTTCTCCCATCGCACATACTGGTTCATCATTCATACTTTCCATGTGTGTCATGTTATTCCACAGATCTCACACTGCCTAGTTGCTTGCTTCCACGATATTCCACGATAGCTTCCTGAGAGAAGTCGAAGCTGCATTCTCTGCCCCAGTACACGAGTGGCAGTTTTGTGGACCTACCTGGCTAAAAATAGCTTTCCTTTGTGCTCACACCCTGAATCTATGCTGGCAAGCGAGCCAAATGGTCAGCTTGGTTATGATGTTTCTCAAATTGCCTTTGAATTTCAGATATGCTCATTGACACCATGTGTTCAAGTAGATGTTTCTCCAAGTAACTGTTGTATTACTTTCCATTCTTCTGCTGCTGGAAATAGTTTTCCTCACTGCTGCTTGTTAGCGTGATTCCAATCCCTGAGCCATTTCTGCACCACATACAGCCACACAGTAGTCAGTTCAAGTTGGGAAAGATAAAGATTTACCTGCTGCCCATTACTTTGTACTTCTAAGAGTTTTTCCTCTAGTCAGTACATCATCAATGCAGTGGAAAAATTCTCTAAAAGTATGTTGCTCTAAGGTTTTGTGGATGATGCCATGGCAGATGGTAGGATTGTGTTTCCATCCCTTGCAACAGTCAGTCCCAGATGTACTCCACGCTATTGCAGGTGAAGGCAATTGAGGTCTTGCTTCTTCAGCCAGAGGGATTGAATAGGAAGTGCTTGCAACATCAGTTGTAACATACCAGGTTTATTCCTTGGCTTCTGGCTCACACAAGAACTGCAGCACGCCTGGAACTACAGCTGCTAATGCAGCAGCTGCATCATTCGAAGCTGTGACGTCGGTCGTTAACTGCCATTCTCCAGTATGCTTCTGGACAGGCCAAACGGGACTACTGTAAGGAAAATGTGTTTGTGAGCCCCACCCTCCCCTTGTTTTTCCAAGGAGTCAGTTACTAATTACTTTTAAAAAATCTTACTAGCGGCTCATTAATCAGTTCAATACCTCTTCCAGCAAATTATTTGGGTTGATAAGGAAGAACAACTGGGTCTGAGTGCATACAACGTTGTTTGGGTCACTAAGAGTCCTGTAGCTGGTTCACTCCTGTACAAAGCACACTGCCTATACCAAAAGCCCAGCGCCTTTCTGTCGCATCTGTCCACCTACAGTGGTCAAGAAAGTCAAGTCCAAGGAGGGTAGGGCCGCAGGGGTGGTGGCAACAGGTAGGGGCTACCGATCTTGTCTATTCAAACTGAGGCTCCCTTCCGCTAAAGGTAGGCATGTGTCTTCTCTTATTCTGTGAATAACTACTCATTCATCACTGCTACACCAGGGCAACAGGGTGCACTGAGTACGAGTATCTGTTAGGGCATGATGTAGATGGGGCCAGTTGGTGCCTGGCCACCTTACCCAGACAGCCCAATAAATCTGATTATCTGCACATGCTGCCAGGCTAGCAGCCGGTCCCCCCCGGTGCAGTGAATTCAGATGGGTTGTCAGAACAGTATGCGGTCTGGAGGCTGGAGCAGGAGAAGGCAGTGGTTGAACCAACCTCTGACTCTGCCCTGTAGTCACAACTCCTCAGCTGGCAATGCTGCATCTCTGAAGGGCCTTCCATTTGACTTGGTCATACCCTCTGCTTTTCCTTTCAGGAGCGTGGGTAAGTTCCAGGATCTAGGACAGGGGCATGCAGAATTCTCGTTCTTTCCTGGCATTTTTCCCCAAGATTTACCGTACTGTCGGAGTTATGGCATTATCCCTGGCCTTGCTGTGAATCCTACGGCATGCTCCCTCCAGCATGGTACATAGCAGGTTATTCTGTGGTCAACAGGGGTCCCACCATGTTATCAGCTGCTCTTACCCAGACCCTGCAAGTTATTCTCAATACAGAAAAACAGTGTTTCAGCTTGCGTGTCGTTCCCTTTGCCTGTCTGTCTGTATCTTCTTGGCTGCCGCAGGAGGTCTCTGTGCCACCTTGTAAAAGGACATAGTGGCAGCAACAGTGCTGAGTCAGCTTTTCTGTAGACTTGGGATCAATAGTGCAAAAGCTTGTGTTTGGAAGGTTGCTTGATATCATCAGAACTAGTCTTAGTTTGCTTTTTCATTTTAAAAAAAAGGTCTTGCTCTCTCTATGTGCTTGCAAATTGTAGTCTGTGAAAGATTTCCCTGCTTGCTGCAGGAAAGCACTTTTTTCACATGTTGAAAATAAATGTTAGTGCAGTGATACTCATCACAAACTCCTCTTCAGTTGGTTTAGTCTCTGCATTTGTGTGACTGGGAAGCTCAGAAGAATAGGAGCTCGAAGATTTTCTACAAAGAATTCCAAAAAGTCATAAGCCAAATTCCTGTGACAGTCCAAGAACTTAGTTCTTCACAGCATAATGCCTGTTTACAATAGTTTTTCTAAATACAGAACAGTTCTTTAAAGTACATAATTAACATGTCAAATGCAGGAATCATTCTAACCTGTTTTGGGAAAAGGATCATTTTGAAAGAAAACATTTACTTTTTAAGTCAGGTCTCATAACATAATATCATTGGCTGTATAACAAATGCAGTTGGTTTCCTTTATACATTTTTCAGTCACCTGTGAAGAGTCCACATACTATAAATGTCTAAGAAATTGCATCTTTAACTGTACTTGTAAAAGAAAAACCTATTGACTGAGGTAACTTAATTAACTGCAGATGTGAGTTCCACTCTGTCTACTTTCCTTATAGCTTGAGTAAAACTCCCATTGGACTTCTTGTTTTCTTTGAAAATTTTCACAAGTAATAACACCACATTTCTTGATAAGTGTAAAGTATCTTCAAAGCTGATTTCATTTTGAGCCAAAGCATTTTAATCTAGGTGAAATCAAACTCTGGTTTAGGGCTGGCAGTTCTTCTTCCATCAGGTATATGGTATGAGTTGGCATACAAATTAATCTTTCCATGAAGCAGAAATGCTTTTCAATTAAACACCCACCAATTTCATTGGTAAAACTGTCATTGGTACAAATCAGCCTTTAATGGTAAAACTGTATTTGTATCCTTTTTTGCTTAACCACAGAAAATATTGCTTGCATCTTTTCTGTCTGTGAAATCCAATATTTTGAAGGAAAAATAAAATGAAGCATTTGTTAAACTCTGATATTTCCAGGACAGCCAGTTCTGCAAGTCTGGTTATACTTTGCAATGTTGGCAGCATTACTGTTTTTATTACTGCCACAAAAATACTACACTCTAAACCTTTTCTATCTGGAAAAAATGGAGTTACAGTGTTTAGACTTACATTTTACCACCACTTATTTCTTCCCTATGATTTGGAGGAAAATATTGAACCTGTGTGAAGAGGGAAGGGGCTAGTGGTGATAGTAGTAGTAGCGTGATGTGGTGAATTAAAAATAAGTGAGGCAAATGTGTCTGGTAGGATGCTATTGCTGGACAAAACAGGCAGCTCTGGAGGCACACAAGTCCTTGTTAAATTTAGAAACAAGTTTCAGGATAAGGTTTGGGGGGAGGGTTTGGGGAAGCCTATGTGGAAAAGCTATATTTTTCTGTGTTTCTGTCTTTGTCTTTCAATCTTCTGTTTCTTCCCTCACGTCCAGCTTTCCAGGCCTGTATGTATTCTCCCTCTTCGATGCCAGAAGTCTCTGTCTGTCTCTGCGTTTCTCAGTACATTCTGGATGCCAGGCATCTTGTGATTGAATCCCAAATGCAGTAGTTACTTCACCAGCTGTTCCCTGCCCTCTCCCTCCCAAAAGTTACAAATGATCATACAGACATCATTTCTTTGGATCAGAGCTCTCCCCGCTTGTCTTAGCAAGCAAGTTTGCAATCTGATTTATGACATTGCTCCCCTGCCCCTTTTCACAAAAACTTCCAGCTTTCATTTTTGCTATTTTGGCCTTCTGTAAAGGCCAGCTCTTTACTGTGCTGACTAAGAAGGGATGCGGACCTTTTTCCCCAAAAATCTTCAGGCAAGAGCTGTGATTCTGAAGCTTCTGGCTGTAGTTTGCTGACAACTTCTCTGCATCCAGACCTCTCTGACTCTCTCCCTCTTCTCGGCCCACTGTTTCTTCTACTCCTTTCCCTTGGGTGTTTCCATTGTGTCTTTGTCACTGTCTCCACTGCCAGTCCTATACCCAGGCTTGGCACCCTTCAGCTTGCAAGTCTTACCTGTCCTGAGGACAATTTTTCCATCCGTTGCTGTTGCTTTCCTGTGGTCTTCTACAAAATTAGTAAATTCATAGTGCAGACTAAAGTCTGGCACGTGTAGTGGCTGCCTGCAAGAGGTAACACTAGAATATAAAATCTATTCTCTGTTAGAAGGTGGTATAGAATCAGAATGGAGATGGTCAAACTATTTCTTAGGGTGGACACGGAGAATTCTTGATAAAAGTTTTTGTCTAAATATAGCAGAATAGAACTGCTTTCACAAGACGCACTTGAACTAGAAATATTTAAGGTTTCACTGTGAACACATTCCAGATGTTTTGCTGAGCACATGAACACGTTGGAATGACTAAGAACGTAGCCTTGGTACAAAAGGAAAGATTTATCTTGTTCCTCAAGTAACAGTAGTGAAGAATGGGAAGTAAAAAAAGGATTTTTTTTTTTTTTTCAATGAGAAACAAAAAATAAACCCGCATCTGATAAAACCTATGCCGCATTTCTGGCTTGCACTGTATCTGTGGCTGCCACTTAGTTGAATTCTAACTAATCTATTTAGTTTTTTAGTTTCCAAACCGATGCTGGAGCGGTGCAGTGGAGCACAAGCTGTGAAATCCTGGTTCACTGAATTGTCACATAATGCAACTCTGTCTCAATCTCTTAATAGTAAATACTTGCAGGATGAAAAGTGCCGTTGATGCTACTGAAACATATTAACGTTTGAAGTTTGAGCAGAACGAAATATTTTATTATGAGTTGACTAGTGCCAGAACTGATTCAGTCTCGGAGCAATGGGTTAAAATAAGAGTTGAATCACTTGCAAACCACTGCACTGGGTCTGGTTTCCTCTGCCCCTGCCTTCCCCACAGGAAACCCTCAATGTAAAAACCCAAAGTCTTCCTCTTCGTTCTTTTAGCAAAAGCTGTAGTAGCTTTTTTTACGTATGCAGATTGAAAAGACTGAAAAATGTTTTCTAGCCATAGCTGAACAAGCTATGATGACAAAGAGTCTAGAAAAGCAAAGTCAATTTTACTGCTCAGTTCATGTTTCTGACTGGATTACAGATTTTGTTTGAGTTTTGCTATTAGTACACAAATTGTTTTGAACTGGTAAAACTTCTGATGAGGAAAGTAAAATAAACAGGCTGTGAAATGAAATTGTCTGCTTCCAAGCACCAGCAGACATAAAACAGTCCTGCTTTCTACGAGCCATCATTTCAGTGTACTGCTGTAAAAATAAGAGTATTCTTGACTTAGTTCTGTGCGCATTGCAAATGTATATGTCAACTAAATTTTATTTTAAAAAAGGAATTTCTAAATGGAAGACTAAGTGCCATTTACTTTTTCATCATAAGTTATAATTTAAATTCTTTTTCCTTGATCGGCATGAGGAATATTTACCACTCTTAGCTGTTGAATTTTTGGAGCTTTTACTTCACTGGCGCCAGATCACAAATCTTGCTTTCTTAATATTTCCTTCTTCCTTGTGCTAAAATTTTACCATCTTTCGTCTAGTGCAGACCTCCCTAACCTTTCTGCAGCTGAGCCTCACTGCTGCACTTCCCTTTTCCTCTGAGCCCCCCCCGGACTGTTTTTCCTTCCATCCCTCCCTGCCCCAATCCAAGAAGCTAACAGACGTGCAGAGTATGAGCAAATAAGGATGCAGAGAAATCAAAACGCTGGTGATTCCTGACCGTCTGGTGGGGAGGGAAACCTCCAGTCTATCATCTGTTTATCCCTATGTAAAGTGTTTTATTGAATATTGCGATGAGCAGAAAAAGTGTGCAATTCTTGAAGTCATGGCTCAAGAGATCACACAGTTGCCCTGAAAACACTTCTTCCATTCTCCATGCAAGGCCAGGCAGAGTACTGAACTGTACAGATGCATATAGAGGTTTTCAGTGCAAAGAGAGTTTAGAATGTTATTATCTGAATAGAAGTATAGATAAACTTCTAGTGATAAAATAGCACTAGGTTCCATGATGCCAGTTGTAGTTACTTTCAAGAGAACCAACGAATTTATTAAATTATACAGTATCAAAGAGTTTGCAACCTGCTTGGATAAAACAGGTTTCTTAAATTTGAGACTAATCTTTTGATTAATCGCCGTTATAGTCTTTCCAGTGTAGTTAACTGTTAATTTTTGGTGCTGGCTGTGATTTGGGTTGTTATCCCATAAGGCTTAATGTTCATGAATCTGTTCGTGAAAGTGAGAAGACTGAGTGTTCAATGCGCACTCCTTCCCAGCCCCACCATCTCCTCTGGTGTCCATCTTGGTGCCGTCAGTGTGTATATTGCTCCACAGTTTTCAAAGTATAGTTTTGACTGCTTGTGATATGCCCACTGTTTTGAAGTACATGCTGCAGAGCAAGAGGTTTCACAGATGTTGATCAACTGCGGAAAGGTTCTTGCCAAGAACTGCTGAAGCTATTGCTATTGCTAGATGTCTGCTAGTGAGAGGCTAGGACCAAAACATAGAATTACAAGGATAAATATTTATTCATGCACATGACGTGTCCTGGCCAAATTGGAGCACCCTGAATGTGGTTTTACACAGGTTTCTCCTACCCTTCAAATGTTCGGGTACAACATGATTTGACTGATCACTAACAACCATGCTACTGATTACTAATTGTAGTAAAACTTTGCAAAGCAACTATATTTCTGTAGCATTCTTGCGGCTTGTCTATTGATCCAGACATCCCTGGAGTCATTCTTGCTACAGTTACTTACCTATGATGCCAGCTGATGCTGGGAGGGTTTCAAAGAGGTGTTAGAGGGGCTAGGATGCTGGCATTATTTTGGTTGTCCAGGGGTATCTTTTATCCTTCATGGACAGCTCTCAGCTTCCAAGAAACAAAGCTCTTATTTACAGGGCCGAGCTGTCCTTTGGTTTCTTTTATTTAAGCATGAACAATACCAAAGTCTCCAATAAAATTCCACTACCTCACTGCATTGCAATGTATAATGCGAACTAATATATAACAATGTTAACACACTTTCATACTATAAAGCCTGCTTCATATAACAGTTAGGAAAGGGAACTTTCATAACAAGAGTAAATGTGAGCCTTCTGGTAAGAATGCACCTGGTTATGGAAATTTAGGCTGTGTGAGTAGTAGCTGCAAGGCTTGTCAGCTTTGTGAAAGTTTAAAGTCCTATCGAGCAGCTAAACTTTGAAGCTGTAGACTGTGAGTGACATGTACTTAAAGGATTTTGGTTTCTTAGGCTTATAAAAAATTAACTGCTGACATTTATGCCAAGACAGAATTTCAAAAGTGGCTGAATGTGAAGTCGGTGCACAGTGCCCACTTGATCTTGGTGAGATTTGAGAACAGGGTTTCCTAATACTTCTTCAGCGCTCCCGGTCTGGCCCTGGCACAGGTTTCTGAAGAGGGAATTGGAGAGCAGAGGTGTCTTGGCCTGTTGTGCCTGCTCCATGAACCTCCCTGGAGGAATGGTGATTGTGCCAGCACCTGAGACTTGGGAAAAGGGGCAGGGGGTGCTCCTTGACTGCTCCAGGGGCAGAAGGACAGGCCTGGCTTCCATAGGTGCTGTGTTGAAGCAAGAGAAGGTAGTGGCAGTGGTGGCCCCAGGTGTGGGGTGACACTGCACAGCTGGGGACCGGCGTTGCTGACATCAAATAACTTCATGCTTAATGCACAGAGGGACACCTCTGTGGTTTAGGGCTACTACAAGGAAGAGTACCAAGAACTCAAGAGCAGTTACCTAGAAGGCTGAAAATTTCAGTGTGCCTAGTACTTACAGGTACAAATACCAACATACGGGCTTTAAATAATGTGAAGCTAGGCAATATTTAATCAAATACCTGCAGCCTTCATCAAGGGCATGCTGCACTTGAATGCAGACAAGACTATGCTTCTGTCTGCCAGTGGTATTTTGCCTTAGTCCCTGAATTTGCATGAGAGGAAGCTTAGCGTTTGCTTTTTGGAAAATACTTTATTAGAACACTCACTAGTAATAGATTTATGCTTGGTAAGGTCAAGTACATAGGTGAAATAGCAATAAGAGTAGTATATGGCATTTGGAGTCATGAAGCGTGGTCAAGCCCTCCTGAAGTTACAGGTAAGAAGAAATGAATGAAAGTCAAATAAATATCTCCCATATCTTTTTTTATGTTGCCATCTGGATTCACACCTTTATTAAAGCACCCCATTTTTCAAAATTTTCCCCTCCTTTTTGATTCAGGAAAAACCCCATCATTTCCACAAAACCCTTTTCCTCTCTTCCCGCTTCCTGTCCAGGTGCCCCTAAACTTGTCATTTCCTGATGCAGGTGCCATGCTTCTGTCACCCAAATGTTCTTCTAACAGCCTTTGTTAATGTAGCTGAGGTTTCCTCTTACAAACCTCATGAGACAGTGTATTTCAGTTTGCATCGGTAAAAAGAACTGCAGAGGGACAGAGTGATTTATTTTATCTGCAGTTGTATGAGCTTTGTAGCATAAAGAATTTAGTCCAGTGACTAGAACTGGCCCAAGTCATGGAACCGTAGGGTGCTGAAAGTGGAGGACACTTCTGGAGACCTTCCAGTCCCAGCCCCTGTGCTCCAGCAGGGTCAGTCACTGCAGGTTGCCCAGGACTGTGGTCAGCCGGGTTTTGAATATTTTGAATATGTGGGGGAGGTACTCTCTGCAAGAAACAACTTTCCCCAAAGCATGGAAAATACTTTAGCTCTTTCCAAGCTGCTGTTAGTGACAGTGCTTTGGAAGCTCTTTTAAGCTTAAGGAGGAGATCTGGGACCTGTGGCTCTGCCATTTGATGTTTGAGGCTGGTTTGCCACTGAGGGTTGTAACCAGAAGAGAATCACCAAGCGTTCAAACCATTGCTTGGAGGGGAAAGTGGTCATGTTGGTTATGGATGTGCAGAATTACAAACTGTAAGAAAACAACTAGATTGTGGTAGGCAACTTGTCAGTGGGCAGGTTGTGATAAAGATACCAAATACTTGCTTTCATCTTCACTACTTGGTTGAAGGGACTCACAGGAGTTCTTAGACCTTTTGTAACTATTGCATAGTTCCCATTTACCCCTTCTCATTTCTGGATAAGCAGCTCATCATTTGGCAGGACTGTTGCCATCGTGTTAATTCTCTAGCTTTGTGGTTGACTTGGTTCTTCTGTATGCTTTCTGCTGATTTAGAGCTATTTGTTCTGTCCTTTTTTGCCAACATCAAATCCTGCCCGGAAAACTCTGCTTATAACTTATGTTTAGAGGCCTGTTGTATTTTTCTACTTTCGGCTGCTCAAAGGGGTAGCAAAAGTTGCCTAGCGCATGGCAAACTTTTAGACAAGGAGAATTCCCCTGTGCTTCAAAATACAGGTTTTTCATTTCCAGTAAATGGTTTGTTTTACCATGTTCTGTTAAAAAACCCTCAGATTATTACAGTTATATAAGTAAATAGTTTTGAGTCAAAATGTGACCTTGTAGGCTTTTTTCCTTGTTTATTTAAAATATTAAATTGCCATTTTTGAGTGGAAGGAATACTTAGTAATTGAGACATTAAAATAAATCACAGATTAGTCTAAAAACTATTTTCTAGCAGTCAGATCATAAAAAGATTAGGCCACATAATTGCCTAACTTTTTCTGTACTGTATTCTCAAGATTGCTGCAAATAAAGTAAATTTCAGGGAAGTAGCTTTTGGATCACTGTTAAAAAATAAATATGATAGTTATTAGGGTAGTCTTATGCATCTTTTTGAAGAGGAAATAAATCTTTTTATTGGTTGCAGTGGAGGCTTAGCTGACTTTATTCCCATCAGATGCATTAGTGAATGCTCCAGACGTGCAGAAAGCAGACACTCCCCAGATGTAAAAAAACAAAACAACTTTGTTTTTTTGGCTGATTTAATAACAGTTGTTATTTGTGTTTGGGCCATATTTATTTAGGTAGCAAGGGGCTTCGTTCTTCTGAACAGAACTTTATGCAAAGCTTTTTATTTTCTCTTGCTCTGCAGAAAAACTAAACTTGAAAAGCAGCATCAATAGGTGGGTGCGTATAGGAGGAACAGGGTTAGAAACCAACTGTGTGGGATTTAATTTCATGAGACTCCAGGCAGGGCTAATTATAAACTGCTGCTTGGCAGTGGGAGTAAACATCCCATCTGCGTTGCCTGACGCAGAGGGATCTTGCCTGCAAACCTCTGCCCTGGCTGAGAGGAGGAGTACAGTTTTAAGTACGTTCATTCACCTGCAGCAAGTGGTTTTCATGTTCCAGGTTCTCCGTTTAAAACTAGAAAGGCAGTTCTTACAGCAAGTATGGAGAACAGAGTCACCTTTCTCCCAGGCTTTTTGTGATTAAATTTCTCCTCTTGGATGAGTTGGAAAGTAACTGTCAGAATGTGATCTGAGCAGTAGAAGTCTTTTGTTACAGGTAACTAATGCTGGTGGGGCAAAATCTGGATTGAAATCAAGTGCTGGTAAGCTTAAAAAGCAATTGTAAGGCCTTACTCTGTTATTTAAAGTGTTTCATGAACAAGTTTCAATGTGTTGGCCTTCCTCTATTTTCTGTAGCTTCTGTTTGGTTAGGTGTTGAATATTTCTGTTTCTCCTGTTTTCAGTCCCCCAAGGGGAAGGAGTACAAGACATGGGAGTATAAAATCCAGTTTCTCTGCTGGAAGTTGGAGAAGCTGCTTTTTGCCTGGTTGCCCAAGAGTTTATGCCCTTGTGGCTACCAGCATCCTCGTCTTCCAAGAGGGCTGCCAAACCTCATGTAAACTCTACAGAGATGAGAGGCCTCCTTGAGCTGAAAATTTTCAGATTTCATGAAAATGACCAGCTAGGCAGCAGGACAGACCTGAGCTGGGCAATTGCCAAATGTATGAAAATTTAACAAAAGCAAGTGCTGGATTCTGCACCTGGGATGGGATAATCCTGGTCATACGTGCAAACTGGGGGATGAGAGGCTGCATAGCAGCCCCGTGGAAAGAGACCCGGGGGTCTGGGTTGATGGCAAGTTGAACATGAGTCAATAGTGTGCCCTGGCAGTCAAAAGGGCCAGCCGTGTCCTGGGGTACATCAAGCACAGCATAGATTGCTTGGGGGAGGTGAATGTCCCACCCTACACTGCGCTGGTGCAGCCCCATCTTGAGTACGATGTGCAGTTTCGGGCACCTCCATATAAGGACATCAAATGGTTGGACTCGATGATCTTAATGGTCTTTTCCAGCCTAAATGATTCTATGATTCTGTGAAACTGGGTGCGTCCAGAGGAGGGTGACCAAGATGGTGAAAAGCCTTGAGGGCAAGACTTAGAAGCAGCTGAGGTCATTTGGTGTGTTCAGCCTGGAGAAGAGAAAGCTGAGGGGTGACCTCATCACAGTCTACAACCTCCTCAAGGGGGGCAGCAGAGGGGGGGGTGCTGATCTCCTCTCTCTGGTGATCAGCGATGGGATGTGAGGAAATGGAATGAAGCTGCATCAGGGGAAGTTCAGATTGGGCATTAGGGAAAGGGTCTTCACTGGGAGAGTGGGCGGTCGCTGGAACAGGCTCCCCAGGGGAGTGGTCATGGCACCAAGCCTGTCAGAGTTCAAGGAGCGTCTGGATGACACTCTTAGTAATATGGTTTACTTTTAGGTAGCCCTGCGAGGAGCAGGGAGTTGGACTCGATGATCCTTATGAGTCCCTTTCAACTTGAGATATATTGATTGTAAGTTAGCCAGCCACTGACAGAGTGGCAGGTAATGTCCAGCAGTGGGACAGGGACAAGCTGACCTCTGTCTCCTGATCCATAGGCCTACAACTGGAAGACCAGGTGCAGCATACAGGCTCTGTGGCACCCTGTGGTGTGTAGGGCGTTGGGAGGGAGGGAAGGAGGAGAGCACCAGCATTTTTAGAAAAACAAAATTCAAGCAGTCTGTTGCTCAAGTCAGAAAGTTACATTTGTGGTGATTCATCACAAGTCTCCTTTCTTGGTGTATTGCCATACACGTGACTAATGGAGGAACTTTCCAAAGCTCATGTTGGCTTCTGCAATGGAATGTAAATATGACTAATCTAATACTATAGCAGTAAGTATCTGCGGGTGGTGATGGGCCTTTGCAGAGGACTCCTATTTGCGTAGTTACTTGGCTCTCTTGAATACCCTCTAGCTCGTTAGCTTTTCAAAAGCTTATGTTTGCTCTTTTATTTTATCTGCTGGTTTTCCCCCATCTGACACAAACTATGCAGGCTACTGGGGACTGACTCCTGTCTCTTGAGATCCTGGTATTTGAGCTATGGACGTGGAAGGAACATAGCGTAGACACTTCTGAAACATTCTGGAATCTGCTTGTGCCCATAGGAGCTAGAGATACCTGCTATATTGTGCTTCATACATTATATAATATCTGCTTTATTTGCAATTATCTTTGCTTAGACTAAAAAAATGCTCATAAGCTTGGTTAGTCTGGGTTCCTTAAACCTGTAGAGAGTGCAGCATATTCTTGCTGACTTTTTCTTCCTGGATCCTGCTACTACCTTTATTCTAGTTCTGTAGCTTTATCTCTGTTGTCTGATTGTTTCTTCCCTGGAACCAACTGAATCTTTTGTTCTGAGCCTCTTCTTTCAGGATAAGTAATTGAACTTCTGGTTTCTAAAAGCTGAGCAAGTACAGTTGTAAAAGCAAGTGCTTTAAAGACATAACAAGGTTTGTCATGAACAGTGGAGAAACAACCAGTCTTTGTTGGGAAAGGAGACTGCCAGCACTTCAGAGTGCATATTATCATAATGAGTTTCATAACCTAAGTTTTGACATTTTCTGCTACCATTATTGAGATAAAGTAATATGTTTGAAGAGCCTGATGTCTTGCAGTGTGCTTGGAAAACAGAGTTGTCGCTGCAGAATATTGAATAATTCCAGTCAATATAGAATGATTTTTTCTTTTATTGACTATCAAATTTGTTTATTGCTCTCTCAGAGCATGCCTTATGTGAGATTGGTAGCCAGCATTCTCTACTTAATTATTTCTCCATGCAAATCATGTGTGAAAACAATCCCTTAAAATAGCAATGTTGCTGAATGAACACTCCTTTACGCTGGTTTCCTCCTCTTGAGGAAGAGGCTGGAACTGCACTGCAGCTGGAACCATTCAGAGTTTTTAGACTAAGTTTCATGGTGACAGCCGGAGACTCTTCAGATAGCCTCTTTTCTGCTCCAGGTAGAACTTTAGCTGCACCAAAGCATAGAGTATGTGTGCTTGGTTTTCCTTCTGCCACTCCTTCCAAAAAGAAATAATGCTCTTGACATACACTCGCCAATGTAACATTCATTGACTTAGTGATGTATCTTTAACCTTGAGACAGGTGGTGGTGGTCCATCCTCTGGTTGCTACTCTGGTAGTGTTCTGAGGAGCATGCATCTTCAACAGATCCTTCTACCTGCCTTCTTAGAGTTAGACTGGCAAATATCTGAGCAGGTTCTGTCTTAGGCATTCCTCCTTGGAGGACTGTAGCCTGAGAGATGTATGTACTTGATAAAACAAACGAACAAACCAGAAATAGTTTGAGGAAAAACTATGCAAATACCTGTTTAAATTTCTCTTGAGTGTTTTGACCTTTCTTGTCTGTTAATATGGAGGTTTCTTGGTGCAATATAAACAAAGGGGTAACTTCAGAGGTAACTGAGGTTTGGGTCCTAGCAACTGCTCATTTTACTGAGATTTATAAGATTGTATTGCAAGATGATGTAGGCTTCAGATAAAAAAACCTGTAAATGTTTTGCATTCTGTGAAACAGTTTCTCATGAACTAAGTATCGAAAAGAGCTTATGGCCTCCACCTGGAGTGAACACCAAGTAAAATGTCTTTTTGCTTTCTATCCAAGATCTATAACTAATTACTTTATCCGGGAGGTTCTAAATGTACTTTGCTCATGCACCACAATAAAGCCCTTGATTGCCTCTGTTCCTATGAAGGGGCCTGTCACTGACCAGGGAGTGCTATCTCCTTACTTGGATGTGAGCAAGGTGGTACTCAGTTCAGATGTTACAGTATGGGAATCACTGCTTAGACTTCAGATTCCAGTTTCTGCTGTAGCAGTTCAGTTGGCCAGGCTGAAGACTAGCTTGAAGGATGTTTTCAGGAAACTGCAAGCTTGCCCTTTGATTTTTTTGTTCCAGTTGTCATTCCTTGCTTCCATATTAAAAAAGAAAAATATATCTTAGTCTCATTTCTTCACTGGAAAAAAAATGGCATTACTAATGCAGTTATCTGAGAAGGAAAAGAGATTTCAATTTTGACCTCAGTTGAGATGAAATACGTCACCAAGTATATGAGCATCCATCATTCCTGGTACTAGACTTGTGAGTTTTCTTTGTCTTAACGTGTCCTGTCACGTAAGCGGAAGGAACGTTCTGCTTGTGGTTTGATTTTTGACGTTTGTTTTTTATTCCTTTCTTCATCAGATGTTGCAGTAACCCGTTCTGATTCCTCTTCTGTAGCTACATTCTTAGATGAAAAGCCAGACACATCAATGCTTTATGTGTGTATCTTCTGAATTAAGGTACCTCTGGCTGGAATTAAGTTCTGCTCTGGCTGGCTTGATACTCAGTAGGTAGAAAAAGTCTTCCAGCTTCTTTGGGGCCGGAGCAGTATATTTGGATGTCTTTTTCTTAAATATCTGGTATCTACTTTCATGCCTCTTTTTTTTCCCATGCTTCAGTGAAAATAGGAATGATGAACTATCAGAAACATCCCAAACAGTTGTTATAGTTGTCTATTTGTCTTACAAGCCTCTGCTGCTGAGATCACATTCATGCTGTGAAACCAGTTTTGTATCATGAATATAATGAGTTAGTGTGTTTGCAGTTGGCTGGGTAAGCAGCAGTAGCTCTAGCAACTGACCTAATACAGCAAGAGGAAATGTTCTTTTCCTAAGGGCTGAAAATGAAACTTAATCTACCTGGAGTAGAGAGCCCACAGTGTTGACAGCTGCATTTAGCTGTCTTTTAGGAAGTTGAAGAGTTGAAGAGATTGCTTAAGATCATCTGTGCTAATATCTTAACCACCTTCATACTGTTAACCTTTGTTAGAGGAAAGACAAGTCCTATAAATCCATGAAAATTAATTTTTAATGCCAAGGTATTAAATTCATTACCTGATCATATAATTTTCATACTGGACTTTGTGCTCCAAGGCTCTTCTTCACACTTCAGTCTTGCAAATTCTTGTGAATTGGAGCTGTGCCCCTACTCATTCTGCGGTTCAGTATTAAGAAGGCTGGGAAAGAATATGCTGTGGGTGGCACTAAGAAAGCATGCAATAGCAGTGGCAAGAATAAAGGATTAAGTGCATTATATTGACTGTAGAGTATATGTTCTGGTCCACTGGGTCCTTTCTATAGAGACGATTCTTAGTGCTGTTCCTATTTTTCCTTAAAGATGTGTGGATGGTGGTCTGGAGAAATAGAGAAGAATGTCTGTCTTCAGCCCTGACTTAAAATATTCTTCTAGTCTGATGCAGGAAGCAGAAAGTACACCTCAAGATAGATCAAAGACATGTTTATGATTGTAATAAGTGTTGGTTTTGAGTAAAAAAAACCAATGTTCTTACTGTTGCTTTTATCTTCTACAGGCAATTCTGACAGCTTCAGCTTGGAAGATGCACTTGGTAATTATCACACTCTTGCAATTTTTGGGAGGTAGGCGGGAAAATAGTGGCTGCTCTTTTGACTTGTTTGTTTTCGACTATCACTGCATGACCAAGCATGACATCTTCCCCACATATGGTTTGTTTGAACCTCAGTGGAACAATTCAGCTATGGGTATATCAAAATGTTGACCGCATAGAACTGAAATTTGTCTTTGGGACCTCTCAGGGATTCCTCTTAAAGGGAAAGTGTGTTGCTATATAGACTTGATCTTGTGCTTTTCATTGTATAGACATAGGCTTGCATTTGTCCTTCATGTATCTTCTGAACAGTGTATCAAATAGCATTTAAACTTTTTTTCCCTAACCATCCCTGACAGAAACTACACAGAAGCCTCTTCCATCACAGAAGCCATCACCATCAGATTCCGGTGAGATCTAATTGGCTTGTAATGCCTTTTATTGTGGAGTCAAGTGTAGTTGTGCAAACTAATTTAAGAGCCTGAATTTTTCAAGTTAGTGGCACACAGAGTTGTGTTATTTACATAAAAGAAAGCAGTTCTCTAATAGCAAAAGGATTTCTGCATTTTGGAGTCTTCTACTCGTGCTTTCACAAATTTACTTTGTGATTTCACAAGCTTAAAGGCCCTGCAAGAATCCCTTCTGCTGGCTTTCGATCTGCATGTTTTGAGCTTGCTCACCTTGAGCTGGCCCTGGGCGTGTACCATGATCACCAAAAGCAGCATGTAGTTTGGCAGATAAAGCCTGGTAACTCTCTGGTGCTCTTCCATGGACCACTGTTGAATGAGCATGCCATTATATTCTTGGTGAAAACATTGTGAGGTTCATTTTATGTAAAAATAGTCTGAAACTAGTTAGTTCAGTTTTTGCATTACATTTAAAACTTTCCTTCCTTCTTTGTAGATAATTTCAGCTTGGAACATGCTCTTCAGCCTGGTAAGTATCATGTTTTCCTGGACACTGCTCAGTGGTACTTGGTACAATGTCTGTCCATCCTTTATTACCTAAAGGTAATAAGGGCACTGAGCTGATTAAGGTAACAGACTGCAGATAAAAATAATTGCAGTCTAGTTATGTTTATTTACCTTCATTTTTAAGGGTCTAGATGACAAAAAAACTGTATGTATTTCACTAATTTCCTAGCCAAGTCTTACTTGTTTCATTGCTGTGTCTTCACTAGATGGCAGTAATTCCATAAATTATTACTTCTGGAAGTAGTTTTTCAATCTGAAGTAATCTCTTCCTTTCCAGGAAGTAATTTTAGTAGCACAAGGAAACATTAATCTGTTTGAAATAATATGAGGGAAGGTACTCTTTCTGATGCGCTTCAGCTCTACAGTGTGGGCAGCAGTAGAAATTGCCGTACTGTTTTCGCTCTAGCAGTAAAAGGTGCATTCCGTTAGGCAGATATACACAGTAGCTTTTTGAGTACCTCCACTAGACCTGTTGCAGTATAGACAGCTTTCCGAACACCGGGCATACAGTTGGAGGACGGTAGCACTGTTTGCTGCTCTGTTTGAAGTTTTGTCTCTCTTAAAACAGTCTGTTTCCAACTGCTGACATTTTTAAAATCAGAGTTGGCTTATTGAGGAACAGTTGGCTGAATGAATCAGATGGTTCAGGTAAGTGAAGAGAGACGATCCTTTACAGGATGGCAAGCCTAAGTTGGGGTCTTAGAATTGTGCTCTGGAGGTGCCTGCCTCTTTACTTTGAATATACAGAGAGCCTAAGGAGACCTGATCTGAATTGTTCTAGAGCTGGAAGGAGGCAAGACCATGCAATGTCAAGGAGAAGTAGCATACAGAAGAAATGGGCCCCTGCATTGGTTCAGCTGTTGGTGAAAACACAGTTTTAGAAAAACACTGCATTGCTGGTGTGTTAATTTGATGTGGGCAACAAAGACTATGACCAAACAGTACAGAGAAAATTACTAGAGTCTCTTATTCTCCTATTGCTAAATGAAGTGTCATCATGGGGACCATATTTCTAGTTCTATCATATGCATCTTGGATTTTTTTTTCAAGTGAGGTACCAGCCTTTATTATTGGTTAAAATCCGGTAGTTTTAAAAGAGGAAACAGCCAAGTAGTCTCTACTTGATAGAAAAATTTAAGAAGTTCATCATTTGAAATATGCTGCCTAACGCTTACTGAGGAGTTCTGTGTATGTTTAGTTATAGCAAGGGTCTGACATACAGGCTAATGTAGCAGAAATGCTGTTAGTTGCATTAAAATACAGTGTTTAACCTAAAATCACCAAACAAATACAGCATTAGCTAATGAAAGGAAATTAAAATGACACAGGGAAGATAATCTTTCAAGGTTCACTATATGCTCTGCTTTTGGTCTCTTCATGCTAGTAACTTTGGTCACTTTGTTTGTACTTGTTTGCAGATGACCCCAAGCCAGGACCACCTACAAATCCCAGAGACACTGGTAAGACCGCCCTAACAGGAATTTCTGAACAGTAAAAAAGTATTTGTTAGTCTTTCCTAGTCCCTGTCAAAGTTACTGTATTGTGGTCTGCTTTTGATCTCCTCACCTTTTTCATTTTTTCCCTAAATCTCTCTTTTGTGTGTAGATAACCCCAAGCAAGGTCCACCTGCACATCCTAAAGACACTGGTAAGGCTTCTAGCACGAACTCCTGAATCATGACATGGTTTTGCTATCTCAGTTAAACTTACAATAATTACACCTTGTTAATTGGCTGCTATGTATGTTAGATGTTGCACTGGATAAACACTGAGGATTGAGGAAAAATCGTCTTGCAAATAAGCTTTGCAGCAATCTTGAAATTCCATAGCAAACCTGTTGAGTCACTTTCACTTAAAAGTGGGATGGTGTGGGGAGGAGGAAGGACGGGACAAAGTGTGTGTGCTTGGGGCAATGCTGTTCTTGGCTGCCTATGGTGGAGCACCTTTGTATTGATTGAGGCCTTTCATCCTAACAAACTGAATCCCTGCTAGTTTGCTAAAAAGTTCATAGGAACTACTTGTGAACTGTATTATTAAAGCATCTAAATTAAAGGTAAAGCTCAAAGTTAAAGTGGTTTTTTTTTTTTTAGTTTTTTTTTAAAGGCCCTAGTTAAGAAATATGATTCTTTTGTGTTTGAAAGGTAGCTTAAAATATATGGCCTTCTCTGCCTGTTGTGCTTTAGAGGTCTTCGCTGTCTTTGCCTAACTCAGAATAAAACAGATTGAGATGGATGCAGCTGTGATGATACCATGATCCCGGAATATGGTGGCAAAGAGTCCTTACCTGAAATGCAAGCCCTGGTTCTTGTTCCTTTTCCTGCCTGATTTGCAGCAGATATTTGAATTCAGGTCTTGCATGCCTCAGTACAGTGCTTTTGCCACCCAGCTAAAACATCCTCTGATACAATGCTTTTAGTTTTGCTGTTTGAAATGGATTTGCTTTGCATAAACTAAAGATTCATTTGGCAGCAGAGGAAAGGATGAGAACTCGGAGGACCCTGTGAGGTAGGGTCTGGTGGAAATGGAGAGGGGCTGGTTCAATGTCCTGCAGTAAATCAGAGGAGGGAATTACATTTGGATCTTCCTATTGTCAGACAAATCCTGCAGCCACTGGGCTGTGGCATGTTGAACTCTTTTTTTTTTGTTTGTTTGGGGTTTTTTTCCCTTTTTTTTCCCCTTTCTTTTCTTTCTTTTTTTCCCCTCCTCTCTAGCTACAGTGTTGTACAGGTTCAAAAGATTGGCTGTGACTTAGAAACCCAACTCTGAAGAAACATTAACAGCTGCAGCCTTGAAAAGAAATGGTCCTTTCCTGTCCATGTCCTTTCTTTGCTTTAACAGGATAGTGAGACTTGAGCCGTTCCACTTAAGTAGCTTATGGGCTTCTTGCTTGCTTAGCCTATGACTTGTGCAATCCTGCCTGCTCTTGGACACTGACTTCTCTCAGTTGTTCAGGAAGTCCAGAGGCAGCAGTGCTGCTGTCAAGCTGTAGAGGGCTGAGCTGAAGGGACTTGAAATTGGGAGGGCTTTTGAAACATGAACATGTTGTGATAATGGCACTGAGCCTAAAACTATCACAAACTCAGCTGAATGATCTAGAGAAAACTTCCATGGCATTGTTTGCCTTGACGTGTCTTTTTACTGAACTTAAAACATGTAAGATAATTTTTTTTTTTTTTTTTTTATTAGGCAAACTGTATGTTTCAGACC
>VZTL01063269.1:22096-45903 GCA_013400535.1 Scopus umbretta
GTAGTGGCAGCAATGGTAAGATAGTAGGCCATCCTACAGATCCTATGGCTACTGAGCTTTTGATAAAAGTTTGCTCACAAGCTCACTGACATGGTCTAATTTGTAACACCTTTGGTTCTGGTGTCAGAAACTTAAGAGTGTACCTTCCAGTTCAAAAGCAAAGTGTTCTGTCATTGTCAAAAAACCCCAGATAATTAAGAGGTAAAACAGGTCTAGGAACCTTCAGTGATTTTCACTGTTACGCTGAGAGAGATGGGTTCTAAAACTGAGATGTGAATGTGGTACTTATTTCAAAATTCACCATGAATATAGTTCTTAAAGGCATCCAGGTGTTATTTTCAGACCTTCTGTGACATACTCTCAGTTTCTTTTAGTTCTTGTGTTTAGGAAGCCCAGGGGTGGGCCAGAAGAGGGTCCACCTCGTGTTCTCAAAGATTTCATCTGTCCCACAGGATGAATTGATCCTTAGACTTCCAAGTGATGTAGGCTATATCTACTTTGAGCAGTATAAAAACCAAACTTGTTTTGAGTAATCTGCTATGCCTAATTGTTACAGCGCAGCTCAGTACAGAGGTGGTCACTGGGACCAAGCTGCAGTAATGGTCAGCATTAGGATGGAGTTAGTCGTCCCTGTGTGCGTTACTGCAACTTTACTATTTCCAGGTCAGTTAGGTTAAGTATCTTGATGTGATGTTGAGATGTGCTGCTGGTTACTGACTACTTCAGTGAGTTGTCCCAGACAGAAATGACTGATGCTAATTTTTTGGGAAGCTTTCACTTTTCAAGGTTCCTTTGGTGCAGTAACTTGAAAATTGGCAGGGGCAAGAAGCATCTGTTGAGACCTCTGTGGTGTTTTCATCTGCACAGGTTCCTGCTTCAGTGGTGCAAGCTGCATAGTGCCAAATAAGGATAGTAGTTACAGAACTTCTGTGTCGCTTGCCAAGAGAATTGCAAAAATACTTAGTAAACGAGGCTGGGATTTTAGGAAAAGATAGTGGGTTCCATGGAAATACAGTTGAGTGCTACTCTGAAATTATATGCTGTTCCCCTCCACTAAGTATTCCGTGGTGGTGGGCAAGTTAATTAAACCAGATTTCACAGGTGCGCTGCGCTCATTTTGTAGAAGTGCTGAGCACCCAAGGCTGAAGTTGGCATCACCATGAGCCGTGCTTTGAAAATAGAAAGTTTGAGTGCCAGAGCCTAGCACTGTGTGGATATAATAGATGGCTTGTAATTTTGCATGATTAACTGACAAAAAAGGTTGTCAGTTATGATATGACTGTTCTTTAGACATGTAAAATCTAAACCTGTTGTTCATATTTACAGAGCGAAAGAGCCCAAGTCCAAACAATGGTGAAGAAGGTGAGCATGAATGCATAAATTTATGTGTATAATGATGTCTGTACATCTGCAGCTTGTTTTCTGGGCTTTTCAGTATTGCTAATATTCTGCTAGAATGGTTACTGCTAGTAGTGGGTTTCAGGTTAAAAACTCTTGTGGAATCTAAAATTTGTACTTTCAAACTCTGCTTTCATAATTCTTTAAAAGCTCTGTGTTGGAAATGATTCAAAAGTGTTAAGGTCGCAGAGATGCTGGTGCAGTGATTGCATGCATACAACTTAGATTTGGCTATGAGAGAGTAGCTTTTTTAAATTATTGGAGCTTATAACAGGTGTGCTTAAGCTGTTTAACAATAGGCATTGCTTAGAAATCAATGGTTATAAAGCTTTTCATTATTCACAAAGGCAGAAAGAGTTGATTACTACAGCTTCATGTAATAATTTCAGTTTATTTTTTTCTGGAAGTGTTCACAGGGTTTACTTTGAGACCATACAAGTTTGACATTTCGATTCTGAAAAATGTATATGCACCTCTCTTTTTTTTCAGCTTCTCAGGGAGCAATAGCTGGAATTGTAAGTGCTGTGGTTGCTACTGCAATTGGAGCAGTATCTAGTTTCATTGCTTACCAGAAGAAGAAACTCTGTTTCAAACAAAGCGGTAAGAATTCTAATTAATTTTGTCTTCCACTGTCTAAAGAGATGTGGTTTTGTGTTTATATGGGGGCTAGAAATTGATCTTAGGCATAAGGTAGTTTTAATAGCACAGAGAATTTGTGTTCACAGGGAGTAACCTCTCTTACTAGTTATCTAAGACAGGGTGTCTGAAGAATGTCTCACCCAAAATCTAGATTTTCAGAAACAGACAGACTTAAGGCTTTGCATTTCTTAAAATAAAAGCAGTTCCTGCTGAACCGTAAGCAGGAGAGACTGGAAGAAAACATTTCTTTAAGGAAAATTGAGTGGAGGTTGGGGATTAGAGACTATTTTCGTGCTGGAAAATACCTTGTCGTTTCTAATTTTGTAAATATTGCCTTTGTTTCTTCATGAGATGCTTGCCTATGTATTCTGTTTTTGACAACTCCCCGGATGTTCATCCCCAAATGATTCTTTATTCTGCTTGCTATCTACTTCCTTTCCACATAAATAAGATATAACTCGGATCAGAGAACTCGGGGAGTACTGTGGGTGATAGGAGGGGCAGAAGCTTTGGTTTTGCCCTTTCTAGTGTTTCTGACTGGTTGGTGAGGGGAGATGGTAGAGCAGCAATCCAGCCAGGCATTGCTGTTCTGTAATTCGGGAAGTTTGGAAACTGAGTAACATCTAGCATGCACACTAAAACTAACATGCAGGCAACACAAAGGAAACTCAGCTACTATCAGTAGCCCAGTTTCTTCAGTGCTGTTTCTTCTCTCAAATTATCTCTATCAACAGCTTTGAAGATAAGAGAATTTGAATGCTAAACGTCTTTGTTTCCCAGCAGATGAAGAGAATGTGAATATGGAAAGCCATCGGGGAGCACAATCTGAGCCACCTGGTAAGAGAAGAATCTAGATGGAAGTTCAACTTCTTGGTGGGGATCCTACTAAATGCACTTTATTGTCATCTATGGAATGTCAATAAGCGGAGGAACATATTCCTCCACTATGTTAGTGGAGGAAATTACTTGCACTGTTTTGTTTTGTTTCAAAAAAAACTTTGTAACTACCATGACAACTAACTCAGAACTGAATCAAGATTTCAGTTCCGATAATATGGTCACTCTTCTCTAGTTTTCTATGCTTTGAACAGATTGGTTTGTTGCCTTAAGGAGTCCTTGCAATACAGGAGCTTAGAGAAAGTAAAGAATTGAATTTTCTCTGCAAAAGTATTATTAAAGACAATTATGAAAACACAAACCTGCTCCTTTAGTGCGATACGTAACCGCAGATAGCTGACAGGTGCTTTGTTAGTGTGTGTTGTGTCCGATTGGAATCTTGATACTTTTTTTTTTATTGTAAACCCATATAGAACTCCACAAGAATGCATATTAAAAAATGTTAATAGTGTTTGGACAGTGATGAAACTACACTGGAGGCAAGGAGGACTGAACTTACTAGCATGTTCTTGTAACTAAAACAGTCTCTGTTACAAATAGAGAATGATTCTTATATGAAAGAATCATCAAATAACGAATTTTTCTACAATGGTGACAGCTGTGGAAGGATCTTTTTTAAAGCAACAAAAGCCCTGAAAATCTCACCCTTCCAGGTGTGGTTGTCTAGAGTACTTGGCTGGTGGAACAGGTGGTTATTTCCAGGAAAGCCAAAGATAGATCTGGAAGAAACAGCGTAGGGGAAACTTGGCCTTCTAACCCTTGTTGACTGGTCATCAAAGGAAGAAGCAGTACACCCTCATGCTGAAGTGTTGAGTGTCTTTGAAACACAGAATATTAAAATCTCAGAGCAGTATAAATTTGCAATATATTCTTTTGTGAGCTTAATGTAAAATCTGCAGAACTAGTTCTGGGTTTGTTTTGTTTTTTGTTTTTGTTTTTTTTTTTTTAATAATTTACCAAAAAAAAAATTGATACCTTTTTTCTTTCAGGCATTTCATCAGTTTCCTAAAAACTTCCATCTGGCTCATGATCCTCTTTATAAACATTTTTCCTTTAAGCTGTTAAGTATATAAAACTCTCAAGGAGAAAACATTTTCTTGTGACTGGCTGTTGAAGTCAGGACTGGAGATAGGCAGGTATCCTCAATTCAGCTATGCGTTAGTGAAGCAAGCAGTATTGTTCAAAGACCTCTACCAAAGGCAGTTAACATATGAGTTGGAGTCAGAATATGCTAAAATTTTGGCCAAGATTCACCAGAACTCAGATGTACAATGCATCAGATGATGCATACTTTATTTTAATGGATAAGGCCAAACCTGGGATGTTATCATAAATTATTACTCCTGCCTACATATCGATGTCATGTTAAATCCCAAATTTCATACCTCTGTTACATTTTTTAGGGAAGCATGAGCATATTTTGAGCCAAGAAACTGGGCAACCATGGTCAGCATGATGCTGCTCATGATCTAAAGTTCTGGGAGTCAGCAGACATTAGCTCTGCTTTTGGTAATATAGTGTTGATGTACCTACACGGCTTGTAGTTAGAAGCAGTCTTGCATTAAGCCAGGTCAGATGGCATGGCAGAACAGGTTTGCGTTTTTAAAATTTTGTGTAGACTTGTCTTTGACTTCCTGAAAATGTAGATAACCTAGGCTAGCACCTTCTTTCAATGACCCACTTTTTCCATCGGGTACACAGACTGTACTCTATTTCATTTTTGCATCTGCAAAACTGCAAGTCTGAAATTGTGTGTTGGGTTATACTGCAAGTGTAGGCAGCTACATGGATCTAGTAGGATGTGGTTATTTGAGTGAGAAATCTGGGATGTAATATCGCTTGGTATGCAGGGTACTGGCTACACGGAATCAAGCCTCTGCTTACCTGAATTTATCCCACAATTTCAAATGTCTACTGAAAAAGTCTGTTGTCCACATTACATAGTAATACATGACTTAAATGTATACTAGCTTAGTGTACTAATCTTGAGTTGTTTTTCACTTTTTAGTTCAGCGCACGCTTCTGGAGAACTAAATTAAAGGAAACATGATGAAGAACAGACCATTGAAACTGGATAGAGAGCCTGCATTCTGCCTGAGGAAAAAAAAAAAAAAAGGAAACAAAAAAAGCATAATAAAAAAGCAGAGTCTGAAGTTGCATGAGAAAACAGTTCTTGTTTGAAACGCCTCTGGGAGTGTGACTTAGACCTGAGTACTTCTGTATGGTTAGCCCTGTGAAGCATTCTTGCACACCAATCTATGGCCTTAATGACAGGAGTGTAGAAGTATGTTGTGCCTTTACATTCTCTCCTGTACTCCTGTGACAAATGGGTGTGTCTCAAGTGCATTCAGTATGTTTAACTTTTCCTTACCTCTCCAAAAACAATAAGCATTTGATGTTTTGTTATACCATTGCTTTCAGGCAGTGCAAACAATATTTTAATATCCTGTACGCCGTGAGTGTACCAACAAAAGAACTTGGTATATGGTGTGGGCACCATAAGCGAATGGGTCACTGAATGTGGACAATGGATCTGGGTGCTGGTGCTGCTGATACAATCTGTGTAGCTGCCTGGGTCAGCCACCAGGAGAGAGATGCTTGTTCTTGAGCATCATCTTGAGAGACAAAAATTCAGTTTTGTTTTTGCATTTTTCTTGTTGCGTCTGTCTGGTACAGATTCAGAACACCCAAACTAGTGCAGAACGCCCAATCTAGTGCACGCAGACCTTTCATCCTTTCTGGCTCTTCCTGCTTAGCAAGTATTGAGCTGGTCAGATGTGGAAAAGCCTGATTTGCAAATGAGAACCATAACTGGATTTTGTACATCTGGTGAGATTGATGTTTGGCAGTTGTGGATGAAGTATTGGGGAGTGGGGATTGACATCTTCAGACTTCCATAACCAAAAACTTAACAGAAAGTAATGTGATACTTTGAATTCAGAAGGCTTATCGTACGCACTTAAAAGGCAGGAACAGTACTACAGTGGGAAAGTACGTAATAGCAAGACTGACCAGACCAACCCAGCCTCACTCCGCAAACATCCATCGAACACTAGAAGTAGCATACCTGTGAAGAATGCTTCTGGACTTGTGAAGGATTGCCATCGGGATGAAGACCTGTGATTGCATCCTCAACTGAGAACACTTGTGAGCTTTGCCGTGGCTCTTGAAAGCCACAGGAAGGTTTCGAGGATCTGTGGAGACGTGGAAAACTCTGCAACTCGTAACAGTAGAAGGACTAAGTCTGGAATAATAACTAGTTCTGTCTGGAAGGAATTGTCTGACCAGTTCTGTTGGCTTTCATTCTAATTGTTTCCAATTTTCATGCAATTTTACAGTATGTGTCTTACTAATGTGCTTCAGCTGCCTGGCAAAGTTCTACAGAAAGATGACATTTCATGGAAGACCTTAGAAGTCATTATGAATATAGATATTAAACATGTAAATATATCTGTGCATTCAAATATGAATATATGCCAAGGATAATTCATTTAAGAATTTCTTGTACATGTTTCTTAGCTTGCAACAAAGCTTTACATAGATTTTAGTATTTTGGAATTAATTTGTAAACCTCTTTTTTGTCCCACTTCTCCTTTTAGCATGAAAGTGCAAAAACCTTTAAGTGTGTTTGAGGGTGGAAAATTGATTTTTATGTAAACACTTGATCTATGTAAATACAAAGAAATGAAATGTACTGCTTACCTGCACAAATAAACAGGTTATCTCATATCAGTGCCAAATGTAGAGGAACGGAAATAAGCCAGTGTTCATTAGGGATAGAATGACAGGGGAAGCTCAAACTAGCTTTTAGCTAACCAGACTCTTGAATCCTTCTTCAGCTTTTGCAAGCCGAAAAATTGCTTATTAAAACCTCCTATCAACATTGTGATTTTTTTCTAAAAATAAATTTAAAAAGAAAGAAAATGTTTATGTATTTTCCTTCTTAGTATAGCCTTAGAAATACAGAAATTTTGGCGCTCTACCAGCGAAGCAGGCTTCAAAGGGAGTTTGTCTTCCTGCTCCATCAGCAATTCCGGTTTATTCCTTATAGACATTTTAATCATTTTGGAAGGAAGTTTGGAAGGACACTTTTAAGACTCAGCTGGACAGGGTGCTGGGCCATCTTGTCTAGACCAAGCTCTTGCCTAGAAAGGTTGGACCAAATGATCCTTGGGGTCCCTTCCAACCTGGTATTCTATGATTCTATGAAGTTGGCCAGTAGCAACAAAGCTGTGAGCTGCTTTCACGGGGTGCTTACCAGTGCGAAGTGCAGAGAAGACATCTATCTCTGTGAAAGACAAGCATGGCTTTTGAAGAACACCTGGATTTGGTAACACAGAATCTACTGAAAGTATGCACAGCAATAGAAGGCTTAGTATGGGCAAACTTAACCGTGTTTGCGTTGAGAAGGAAGAAAGACTGGCTGCTGCCACCTAGGAAGGAAAGGTTAAAGAGAAGGCTTGAAATTTCAGGCTCTTCTTTTGCAGTGAGCAAGAAACTGCCAATTTATGGCTTTCTGTTACTTATCTGTGGATAAAACGTAGCAGCTGGCTTATTTTTCAGTGAGTAGGGTATTAATGTCTACCTTGCTATTTGCCTCGCTACCCATTGAGACTTTGAACGTGTGCCTTCCTTGCTCAACCGCACTTGCATTGCGTAACTAAATATCCCAAGTCATTAGTTCTCGCATTCATTAGGTCAAGAAACAGGATCAGGTAACAATTATTCATCGCCCTATGGAAGTATTTTTATGGTCATCTCCCACGGATCAGCTGCTGCCCATCGTGGCCTTACAGGCTGTCAGTGAGTTTCAGATTCCAATTTGGGAATTAACGTTCTAGTTTCTATGCAGGTTTTGATCAGACAGTGCAGTGGGATGAAAAATTACTGTCCTTTCCAGGCCCAAACTGCAAGTTCACGCCTGGTTGAGGTACCTTCGCCATTAAACTGAGTTTAAAAAGCAAAGCAGGATCTTCTTCTTGTAGAACACCATGTCACTCTAGCTTCAGGGCAGCTGAGGCGGCGGTTTAACTCATCCTAACCATCAATGAAAAGGACTGCTTAAAAAACGTGTCGACGGTTTTCGGATGCGATATCCATTTCAAATACTTAACCTTATCCAAACAAATTCATTGGGCTGTGGAAATGAAAGCAGGCGATTCTTAAGCATACAATTTGGCAGCTTTTTACTGTAGCTCCTGTTCATGCTCATTACAATCTCCGTGCCAAATTTTGAATGCTGAGGAAAACTTTTTAGTGCACTCAGCTTTCTGTGTACCTCAGGCTGACTTACACTCCCAATTGTGCATTTTGGTATTTTTCTCACTAATTATTTTAGGCCACTATCAAAACTGTACTAGTCTCTGTCTGTTTTTCACTTGACAAGACTGTGAAACAAACCTTAAGTTTTTCAGAAACGGAAAAGATTATTTTCTTTTTGCTCGTTTCTGTTACGTGGATATAAAAGACACATTTGAGGGAAAGTGAAGCGATGATTAGGAATAGGAAAAGGACTTGAATGGAGAAAAAATACATTTTTTCCAAACCCCTGCATTTACAGTACCTTGAGAATCACAAGGATAAAATGCATGTTCCTCTCCTTGTGAAAAAACATCGAAGTTTTAGCTAGCACGTAGTAATTGTGTTATTCAGTTGCCAAGGAATTGTATCACTGATTCACCTGTGCATTTGGCTTAGATTTAAATTAATGTCTAATATCACCAGATGCTTCAATATTTTAATTAAAATACTTCAATTTTTATGACAAAAGATGAATAGTGTAGGATATTACAGTAGGATTAATGGAAAAATGTAGGATATTAGTGGCTTTCCCCGTAAGTTCTAGCATATAGTTTGGTTCTTTCATCTCCAATAGACTCATACTCTGCCCACAGGAAGGATGGGGCTGCCACTGTGGTGAGCTGTGACTGTCCTCCTCTTCCCTCTTAGCTTGTCTCGTCTAAAAGAGGCCTGATGGGCTAAAAGTATATAGCGTTGAGAATAGACAGACACACTAGCTCTGTTTCTCCACTCATTTGCTATTTCTTAAATATATGCTTTTTTCTTGAAAGAGCAAGTAAAAAAAATGAGGCAAGTCATCCACCTTGTCAGGTGAATATTAGGCAGAATTTTGTTTTTCCTTTAAGTAGAAAAAGATGAGTCAATGATTTCTGAAAGTGATAAACCCGCAATTTCTGGTCAGGTGTAAGGCCTTATATTTGTTTTTAATATATAACATTGCTTACTTGCTAACTCGAGCAATCACTTGCACGTCATTGACAGAGGGAGTTGAGATTAAGAAGCTCCTGCAATGCTCCAAGAACAGAAGTGGGATAAGTATTTGAGACATCCCGACTCCAATGATAGGTCCACTCTTTCAGTTTGCACTTCCTGTGCCTTCTTCATATTGTTTTTATTTAGCTAGACAGAGCAGTAGCTGGCTTCTGAGGAACTAGGCAAGGGGTGCATCATCTTCAAACTTCAGACACTTCAGTGTCCCGATGAACTAGTGTCAGCAGACAGACGAGAGAAAGCATTTTGGGAGGACTTCACTTACAAGAACAATTGTTTTGAAGTAAAGCTACTGAACGTTTCTGAGCTGCTTGGACTTGCCTGGGACTAGTACGCAGCCTTGCTAACTTTCCTGTTCCCTTCAGGCAAATTCATCACTGATACAAAGATTAGCATGTGTGTACCTGCTTTTGTTATTCCCAAAAAAAAAACAAGCAGTGGACTCATGGGATTGCTCGGGTCATGGTACAGTTCTTGTTTTCGCCGGCAAAGTCACCTCTTAAACCTAAATGCCCTTAACTCTTCTGAGATTGAGCAATTGGCTCTGACAAGGAGAATGATGACACATAAATTGAGCTTTAGAGCGTCTATTACTAGCTTAAAAATAGTTAAGCCATGTGATACAATAAGCTAGGCCTTCAGAAACCATTCTACTGGTTCAAATTCGGGTGAGGGGGGGAAGCTGACCTGCTTGAACATCAAGCTTCTTGAAGATTCAATACCACCGAGTTTTATCAGTCCAGTTTATGTTGTTGCACCGCTTTTCTTGCAGTTAGCATAAAAGCACACATTCGGTGCACACACTGTATCGTATGGTCTAGGTAACTCAGCAGAAAGGCACTTGGGGCCAGCCTGTGCCCCACATCAGACTGGATGACCCAGCAACACCACGAGCGTACGGATCAGCCGTTCATGGTAGCAGAGTATTTGCTGCCCTAGTCAAAACAGCGCTGACAGAAACGCCTGCAGCTTACCCCCTGGCCAAAGGGCGGACGCACACCAGTCTCCTTGCTCAGGCCGGGCGCCAGGGTGACGGTGGCAGCCCAGTTCGGCGGGCAAGTGCGCTGGCACACGTTTGCTAGAGAGGCGCTACGGCAAAACTGGGATTTAAATCACATCAGTGATTTTCGAGTGTGTTCATGTATGGACGGATGCATGGTTTTTGTTCATTTTCCAAAACTTTGTCTTCTCATGCTCGGCACTATCTGAGATCTCTCTCCATTTAGGATATGCATGGCTATTCCTATTTAAAACATATCTAGATCAATGGAAGAAAATCACAACAGACAGCATTTACTTTGTGAAGATAAGCATCCTCCAAGGAGCTGAGCACACTTCAGTTCAGTAGTCCGACATCACATTTTAAGTTTATAAAATTAGGGGCTTTTGTCATCCCTCTGTAGACAATTCCCAAGTCTCTGCAAAGCAGACTCTTGGCCTCCACTTCCCTCCCTTGGCAGCCTGAGTTAGCGGTTAAAACTCTGGCAGTTATTATCAACAGTTATTGCTCAGCCAAAATCTGAGCAGAGAAGCACTGCTTTGAGGACAGAGTATATCTGAGAGATTTGTTTTCAAGTACGCTTCAGAGAAGGCTGGTCTCCTCTCACAAGCTACTTGAGCTCTCCAGCACCACACCCTGCTTTGAAGGAGAGGATGTCAAACAGGTTGGCTTTCCCTCTGGGAAGGAGGTGGATTCAGAGTGCGCTGGCTCCCTCCTCATTGGGTGCTGCCGCTGATTCCTTGGCTCTCCACACTCCCTGCCTGGGCAATAAATAGATTTCTTAGAGGGCCGGTGGCACCTACAGTGCTGCTCACAGCTTGGCCGTAGAGGGGTCATCTGCTTTCATTACTCGTCGAGTATTAGAAGAGGTTTGTAGGGACTTCTGTCTCTTCTGTGGTGCTCGAGTGTGATGGTGAGGGAACTCTTTGGACAGAGCCACTGATTCCAAGCGTCTCCCTCAAACTTTGGCACTGCAGTTGCGAAATATACTGTCATCAACATCTACTGCCTGGAAAAAAACAACGAGTGCGATCAAGGCACTGCGTAGAAGACCATGGGGAAGTTCAGAAGTATCCTTCTCTTTTGCCTTGGCTTTTTTCTAGTCCATGTAAGAGGTAAGTGACCTTTGCTTTGTCTTATTTCTAGGGTGAGATTATTAAAAATGAAAAAAAAAAAAACCAAACCTAAACCCTAACCCCTAAAACATATGCTTGTTTATTTAGAAGTGCTTGCTGGCATTATTTTTGTTGCTACTGTTTCCTGAGAAGCATTCAAGAGTGTTTAGATAAGTACTTCTGCAGTTTCTGAAGAGATATATATCTTTTGAATGATCACTCACAGTAGCCATGCTAATTAGAGTTTGTTATAATTTCTCATTTTCTCTTTAGTGTTGCTCCCCTAAAATTATTCACAAGCTTGGACTTGACTATAAACTTTTTAAATGGAAGCTGTTGAGAGCTTCCAGGGGAACTTAAAGTTTCCAAAGAGATCCTTAGTGAACTACTATCTTCATGTTTTTAGAGCTTTCTTGGTTATTGATATTTTGAAAAACATTAGTTATTTTGTAAAAACAAATTCTCATTCAATTTAAAGATGCTTATGCTTTCATAGTGGTGCTCATGCTTTAATAATTATAAATTAATAATTTATTAACCTTAGCCAACATATTCCTGAATATATAAAATCCACACGCAAGCATACATTTTTTTTTTTCATGCAGGATTAATGAAGAATTGAATACCTTTTGTACATATTTTTTGATGAAGGAATATCTGATGGGAAAATGTAGTCCTTTCATATTGAGGGGCTTTTCTATATTCTAACATCATTTTCTTTTAGCAAAACATTGTGTAAAACTTTTTGTGATATCAAGCCAAAAAGGATCATCCTTGTGTGCATCTGCCATGTAGTGTACTAGTAAGCTTTTCTTTTTTGTATGAGAGCATTACTTCGAAAACTTGTAGCGCAGCGTTTGACTGCAGGAAGAAATCAGTCATTAACCACTAGTTCCAAAATAGCTGCTGCTGCTGCCCATCCTCCCACTACCCCTGATTTAAATGGAGTCCTTGGGAGATCTTGCAGTGATGAGCAGTGAAAAAACCTTGCCTTAAATTAGTGCCATAGTTCCATTTTAACAAATGAGGAATTATTTGGAGCTTTTCAGCAAGTAACATGGCATAGACACAGCAGAGCAGTAGGATTGTGCCGGCCGGCCCTGTAGTATGGGGTGAACAGCGATGATGCACACAGTCTCTCACCGCTGGCATGCAGACTTTCTTGTTCTGGAGGACTCACTTATGTTGAATATCTCTGTCCAAACAATCTGACCATGGGCAAGCCAATTTCCATATGCTCTATCACTTTAATTACAAGGACAGTCAGTCTAACCGTTGTTGTTTTTACACATGTGCTAATTTAGAGCCACATCAGGCCCTGCTTTTGGGAAGAAGTCATTGCTGAAAGCTGCTGTGGGCTTTGGGCACAGTCTTATGACTGTGGAAACTATTTGATCCACTTTGAAAAGCAAAATGAATTATTTTGAGTCTACGGCAACAGCCACTGGATTTTATCATCAAAGTATTTACCGTGTTTCAGGGGACATTTACAGGAACTTCTTCTCAGTCCTAATCAAGATATGGTAAGGAAAAGGCTTGGCCATGCTGGTGCAAAGCTAGTCTAAGTCCTTATGATAGGAACATCTATGGCATGATTCACCTTTTTATATGTGGCCTTAATTCTTATCTAAGCTGTAACCATCTGCGATAGCTTCTAGAAACTACTGTGCCACCACAGCCAGGCCAGATCACATCACTCCCCTTACCATCTAGCTTTTCCTTTATGTCTGGCTATCTCCAGTTAGTTGGCTAGACTACCTTGTTGGACACACCTCAACAGAAGCGTGGCATAACTAAGGACAGCATTGCACAAGGAAAATGAGACCTGAGAGAGTCCAGAATCCTACACGCTCACTGCAGCGTTCCATGCTTTTATGTACGCGCTTTGGCTTTTCTTCTTTCCAAGCTTATGCAGATTACATGACGTCTCCCCTAGAAGCTGAGTTGCAACAACTAATTGCCTGAGACCTGACTGCTCAGAAATGCACCTCGGGTGCCCAGTATGGATATAATCTATGTACCCATGGTCTTTAAGGCCAACTGGTAGATCACACGTTTAGTCAGTAACAAAGACAGCACAAAGGTTGATGATGTTTAAGACACACTAACTTTACTGCATCGAGTATTGCATGCTCTGCAGGTAAAAGGAACAGCATTTATTGCTAGCCAGTAAACCACGTACCACTGTTCAGCTAAGGCTTACAAAGATGTTGACTCAAAACTAATTGTATTCTCGGTTAATTAGTTAGGCACTTTATGGGGAGAAAATTACAGACCTGTTTGGATTTGAGACACTATGTGACTTAGTTTTGTGAATAACGTAGTTTTCACTGGAGTCAGAAGGCAGAATGGGAGAGACGAAAAACACAGTCCCATTTTTCTTACAATGCTCCACCAAGCTCCAGCCCTCACTGTCACTCCCTGTGAGGTCCCCGTGGACTTGCCGAAGCACTCGTGGTAGCAGCAAGGATACATCAGACAATGAATTCTCTTGAATTCTCCTGTTGCTGGATGCCAAAACTATTTCACTCCCAATACCAGAGCTGCTATCATCTGTGGGCATGTCAGCGCTATCATCCAAGGGTGTGATTGACGTTTGGTAAATAGACATACCTGAACTGGCTGAAACACTAACAACAGCAGAGCTGTTGCAACATCAGAGCTTGGGAAGAGCTAACAACCGGTGTGGTTACTCAGCTTCTCGGGTGCGCTTTTCAAACATTGCTGCCACATCGCAAGCTTGGTGGCAGTGCCCAAACTGCCTGTTTTCAGTATGCATTTTTCCCTCATTTGCATCAGCGATTGTCAATCCCTTTCTGTCCCATTGAGGGTAATAAGCAAATAAATAAATGTCATAATTCTTTCAAGATTAAAAAGCAATAAAAATATGCCTTTCTGTGGCCTTTTGCCTCGTGGTTAGGAAGAGAGAGTTTCAGATTGTTTTGATCAGAGTCTTTTTTTCCGCAGGGGGGCTGACATCTGTGAATGCTATGGGAAAATACTATCTGAAATCTAAAATCTACAATATCTCATGAAGGCAAATAGGCCATGTCAGTTGAAAGAAAGGGCTTGAATGTTTTACAAAAATATAACAGTCCCACTTCTACTGTATGAGCTTTTCCTGTCATCAATGCATTTTTTAATTCCTGAGGAATGTATTTAAAAAACTAAATCACAACAAAATATTTTCAAAGGGAAACAATGCTCCAGATTAAATGAAAACAAACACCAGACTAGGCAGTAAGATTAGCAGACAAATTAAAGCAAAGTCCCTCCTTATGTCCTAGGACTTACAACGTCAGTGGTGGAGGAACCTGGAGCATACATTCCACATCAGGAACAGTCCTGAGTTAACAGGCACAAAGCTTCCCGGATCACAATCCATATTGCATCAAAGCTGCAATTCTACCTCGCAGGTTACCATTGAGATATGAGCCAGATATTTCTATTCACAAAGATTGTACAGACCGTTTTGTTTCCTGAGCACAGTGGTAACAACATGAAGGCTGGCTCTTTGTTCAGAAATCCAACCCAGATTTGCAGAGCATTCTGCATGCCGGGACTCGATTTCTGTTCCCTCCAAAGGCTAAGCTGCCAGATCCTCTTCTGAGTCTCCTGCTTTTGAAGCTCAGATAACAACTGATGCTCCATCACCCTTCGCCCAGGGTCATTCAGAGAGGCTTCTCTGTGCGCTCTGGTGGCACGTGCAGAGGCTTCTTCAGCTCTGCAAAGGGAGCCTAATTGCTTTTCTCATTTAGTCCAAACGAGATGAGAGGTGGCTCCTGAGACCCCGCAGAGACTTTGTTGCTGAACAGACCTGCTTGCTGACGTCCAGCAACTCTTTCTGGCACTCTTCTTTTCCAGAAAACACGTTCTTAATGGCATGAAACAGAGAAGATGCAGGCTTTGCTGCTTTGCTGTCTTGCATCTTAAACACACAAGCAAAGAGTGTGTACGAAATGCCCTGATCTTTCACTTTGACTTGGAAGTATTACTAACCCCCTTGGAAGCAATATAAATAATTATGCCAGTGGGCTACTGTGACTTCAGGGGGCACAGGATTAGTTATACAACAGGGTTTCTGAAACAGATTCAACTTGGTGTTATTACAGAACAGCACTGCTGAGATCTGTGCTACCCATATTGAAGAACTAAAGGTATTTTGCACGGGTTTTACCAGTGTACTTGGGATGAAGGTGGGATGAGGAACATTAAAAGACACTCCGTGAGCAACAGAAATAAGAAAGCCTGGCATCTCCCTGACCTCCCGCATTATCTTCAGCTCCCTCTGTTTTCTCTGAACTACCAGCTGGGGAAAGTGTGGATTAGCCAGCTGGTACTTAGGCAGTGAGTGGTCACTCAGAGTCCAACACAGCTGTTGCTTCTGCCACACTATAGGGTTTCAGTAGGAACGCTCATATAGGTCTCTTGTTTGAGCCTATGTACGTGTGCAGTTCTCACGTAACGTGACCATCATTAAGCCTGACGCTCTCAGACCAAATGGCTGAAAAGGGCTGGCAGCTTCACGAACCACACAGGGACAGAGAGAAGTTTTGGCTGAACAGCCCAGGCCGTGGCCTAAGCTCCGCTTCCTCATGACACAAAGCTGAAAATCTGAGTTTCAGTAAGACGTGCAGACATGTGGTGCTCCTTCATTAGAGAACCCAACTCCTTTGCTCTGCCTGTAATTTTACAGCACACACCAGCTTCTTCTGTGCTCACTCTGAAGCAAAGTATAGAAAATTATATATGTTCTGTTTCATGTATGCAGGGCATATCACATCATAAAGAACAGCAGCTACCCTTGAACAGCTGTTGTTTGTCCACAGCAAAGCAAATGCCATCGAACTAGAAAATATTCTTTCATGTTTGATGAGACCGTGCTGCACAGATCTAAAGCAGCACTGCCACTCTTGCTTTATTAATGCATCGTATTTGCTGGTAATTATTTCAATGTGTTCTTGTATGAATAAGTGAGAGAGAGAGACCTTTTCATTTCCCTTGAATTCAAACTATAAACAGAAGTGGCCTAGAAAATAACATGAAGCCAATAATCAGGTCCATATGCTGTGGTCTATGGACTGGAACTTAGATGTTAATTACAGATTTTAAAGCATACTCATTTTCCACCCCAGCATCAAGGGGTTGTAATGGCGATCATTGTTTACGGAACGAAAGGGCCATGATGGAAAAAAAAAAGCTACAGTAACCTCATCAGGAAATATGGATCATGGGAGTATTACATCAAAGAAATAGTACCCTCTCATTGCGATTTTGTCCGAAGTGTCCACTTTGGGGCGTAAACCTTTATGTTGTCCCACAACTTGTCTTACATGAGTAATTTCCTTTAAACAAACATAATTCCTTCCTGAATAAAGTTGGACCAGTAAATGGGTATGTTCTGAACCACATACCTGGGAGAATACATCCTATTTTCTCATTGCAGGGGAAATTCTCTCATGGTTGTATAATAATCAGAAATGATCTGTACAAAGAATAACTTACCATTTCAGCTAAAAAGAACATAAAATGGGTCCCATGAGCGATGTCAGTAACATATTGTTCCTTTTTATAAAATTTTTGTTCTCATTTGTGAGTCACCCACTTCTTCCTTGGCCTCTGCCAGCTTCATAATGCTTTAAGCTCATTGTATTCACAAAACAATTCTTATTTGATTACGCTGAAGAAATGATTTTTGTTCCTGTTTTTAAATAATGTAAAATCAACTTATTTTCCCTTTCTATCTAGCTCACATTTCTAAGTTAGTTGCTCCTAATTTATTTGTAACACAGGTTAATCTCATCCCAATCATATGACTGCTAGCAATGCACTCAAAGCACATTAACTTAATCATACTAATGACAAAAGGATTTATTTAACACACATGTGCGTGTATGCATTTAAGATGTATGTCCACACACATGTATATACACAGATAGACACATTTTCTTGTGGATCTTAGCTTCGTTTTTAATACTAGACTATGCATATTAAATGCCTGAGAAGTTCATTTCGTTTGCCACATAACCTGTCCCTCATTTAGCAATAGTCATACTGTCTTATTTAAATGTGTGTCATTTTAATGGCCACAAGCTGTTTTCATATGGATCCAATGCAGGACTGAGCCTACTTATGGAGATTAAAAATTGCAGAGTGATGCCATGGTAGCCTTTTGTCAGAAAACTTCTGACTTCAGCCGTAATGGCAAACAGGTAACATCCACCTGCAGAATCCAGCCTTCTTCCTCATAAATCCTCCTCAAAAACTGTGGGACCTCAGCCCCATGTGATCAATCTGCTCCCTGCTGAAGGGTGATGGATCCATTTGACATTTAGGTCACAAATTCAACCATAGGCAAAAGACGCTGCTGTCTGCATTTTAACGACTGGATATTTGGGCTGCATTTTCAGAAAACTAACACAGGCAAAAGTTTGCAAACATGAAATGCGCATTGTGCCTGAGGACACGACCTTCCAGGGGCCTGCCTTGGTGGGGTAAGATGACCTCAGCTCCGTGGTGCTTCAGCAGGATGTGTCTTATTTGAAGGGAACTTACTAAAAGCTGGCTCAGAATCTCTATGATAAACAGCAACCATAACAGTCTCCATAGGAGAGCAAGTGGACTAGCAAGGATTTTCTATCACCAGCCTTCCATACGTTATATTTAAAAGGCTCATAGAAAGCATGGGCATTAGTGAAAGCAAATGTCCTACCCAAAAGAATCACGCCTGTACAAATAAATGTAGTAACTTTGAAATTTAAGCTACTATATTTTGATGCTTGGCTTTATGGAGTCTATTCCCTGCTGACTGGCTGCTACAGAGAAGTCTACTGTTCGCTATTTAGGCCAGGTCTAGACTTCAGTTTTTTATAGGCACAGCTACATGTGTTGGGAGGAGACGAGGGAATTACATCCCAAAGGCGGCTGGCAGTGCCAGCAAAAGTCCTGCTGTTAGTATAGTTCATTGTGTTTGAGCAGCTAGGATAAACATAATTAAAACAGGTCCTTTCTTGATACAAACCGTGTATCCACCTGGAAGGCTTGCTTTCTTAGCTTAGCATTGTCTCATTTGCAGATAAGGACTGTTCTGTGGTGTCAGGCAGGAGCATATAAGCATTTTCTCAAATTCTCTGTTATGAATCATTGCGGACCACCCAACAAAAACCACTATTACAATAATTTTATTTCCATGTGAAAACAGGGGTACTCCCAGAAGAAAGGCTAGAAGTGATGCCAAGAAATAGCACTAGCCCAAAGCAGTAATAACAGAGATAACTCTGTTATTTAGCATAGCTAAATCTCTTTATAACTTTATCCAGGTTAAAAAACCAAAACAAAACAGCAAAAAACACACCCCAAACCCCCAACCAAATAAAAAACCCCAGAGCAACAAAGCTGTTTTCTCCCCACTAAAATTTCTTTCATTCTCATGTTCATCAGTATATTTCCAGCTGTTTCTATTACGGAAGCTGGTCCAAAGAAAAGGCCATTTTTATATGTGGGAAATGAATTTCTTTCAGTCTGTTTGTTCTGTGAAGAAGCTTGACTAATTTATTTCCGATGTCATTTATCTTCAGAGTTCCCTGAAGTGACTGCAGTTCCTATTGAGCTAAATATTCTCTGAGTCTCTAATGTGTTTTTGTTTTTAGGCCCACCATTTTGCAGATGAAATCTGGGCTGTTCAGCTATTTAACCATCTGTTATCCTCCCAGATTAGATTCTTAAAATGTCTAGGTGCAGTCTCAGAAATGGTAATGAGCATTTAAAATTCTGCTCTGCAAAATCTTACTCCTTGCAGTCATTTGATGTTATTATCGGAGGAAGTCGGGATGGAAGTCCAAGCAATCTTTTCGTTTATTGGAATATCATTTACCATGCTGCACAGATGTCCACGTACAATCTGCCCATCTGTCAAGGTTTATATTTACACAGCCAAAGATATTTCAGTGTAGATTCCTGTCTTACTCCAAATCAGTCATTCTGTGTTGGTGTCTGTTTATTACTTGGTTTATCATAAGAAATAAATTTTAAAAAAATCAATCTGAATAATTTCTGCAGGGGATTTTCAGGCTTCTTTTTTCTTTTCTTAAAATTTCTGTAGTTGTCTTCTATTTCTCCCTTGCTGTCTCAAAAGAACACCTCTTGCATTTTCCCATTTTCTCAAGGAGCTGACATACAACAGGAGAGGGAAACGTTGGTATTGTCCAGGAGAAGGGCAGAGGCTGGTAACTGTTTCAGTGTGCCTTTTTGCTTTCATTCTCATGCAGTTGGAAGCATCTGCATCATCTTGTTTGAAATCTGTAATCTCGTTTGATTTGAGTCCTCCTTCCATTTTTTAGTTTTCCCTAACTTCGAAGAAATATTGCACCTGGAAGTTTTCCAGAGTCTTCCTTCACGAGATGATTTTGTCACGTTCTCTTTACAGCATTAGGACCTTGGTAGCTGCTTTCTGTATCGCTAGTTCCAGTGTGTCAGGACCTGTACCAAAAGAGCTGGTTTGGCCAACAGCTCTTCGGTGTTACAAAATTATTTCTGATGACTCACTCTGATGAGAAATGGTTTGAATCCCGCTGGCAGCATCCTGCAGCAGCAGCAGGGCTCAGGTCAGACAGCCTCCTTCAGCACTCAGGATGCCGATCAAGAATGGAGATTTATCCAGAGGACAAAATCAAAGGGCTTAAGTTGCTCATATTGTTGGCACTGAAGAAGGGCTTCAGGAAAATATAATTTGACCATATAGGTTGAGGCAATGCCAAACTGTGGGTAGGGATCTGCATTGGGATCAAATGGTCCCATGGCCGGGCAGCAGCATGGCTGTGACAGCCCCCGGGCAGAGGCTCAGGGCCAGTAAGGGCTGGTGATGTCCTCAGGGCTCCAGCAGTGAATATCTTCTGAAAAAGCCACTTGGCAATTGTATGTATTTATGTATTTTAATGGATTAATATAACAAAATAACCTGTCAGGGTCTTGGAATATCATCTATCTGAGAACCCAGTCCAAAGGTGGACTTAGGTAGGTTGGCTGAGTGGCCAGGGCAGGGGAAGGAGGGGTGGTCAGACAAGGTGACACTCGAAGATCCATTCAAATAAGAGATAAAATGCTGACTCTAATAACATGAATGGGAAAGTTTTATGCTGTTACCTGCTTTTCCTTTCCAAACGCAGGTATATTTTATAATTTTTTCATAATACTTTATAGGGACAGTTTTGCTTTAGAAGCCATTCACTACTTTGCATTCCAGCCTCGTTTTATCTTTTCTGTCAGACACCAGCTATAATTAAGTTCAGAGACTTAAGTGAAAATCCTCATGGGAATCAAAACGTCTCTATGCTCCTGTGCTGATTTTTATCTGAGGATCACACAGTGTTTTACCACTGATAATTAATCTTTCCAGCAGCTCTTTGACACAGGCAGGCACTATTATTCAGAAACAGTAATTAATGTGAAGTATGCCATGAAGACGGACAGCACCTGTCGAGAAGAGAGGGCTGAGCTGAATTCAGAGCGCTGCCGCGCTGGAGAACATCTGATGGCCTCTCTCTGTTCCCCAGTTTCGCCACTTGAACAATGATGCCTTTCTTGCTGTGAAGTGTTCCAGACTTACCAAGAAAAACACTTCATCGAGTTAGGTATTAAGCCCTTTAGACAGGATAATAGATAGATGCAGATCAAGAGGCTTACTCGACAGAGCGCAGTAAAACATTTCTGCCTAGGGAAGCCATGGCACGTCGTGAGTTTGTGCAGGTTTGTGGAGGCTGATCTTGTATTTGGTGTGCAAACACGAGGACAGTGAAGTTTCAGTCTGGGTGAAAACTAGTGGATACATACTCCGCAAAGAAGTGTTTCATGAAGGCTGTGTATTAAAAGGACAGTGGCAGATTGTAGAGAGTGGAAAGTAAAACTCACTTGAATAACTGTGTGTGTTCAGTTGAAAGTTGCATGCTTCAGTTTATACATTTTAAACATTTTCCAGTTTTATTTACCTGCTAACTTCAAAGGTCAGGATGCTAATTGCCCTGCTGTGACATTTAACGACATCATTGTCACCTAACACAGAACAGGAAGGGTTCTTTTCTCCCCTTTTGGATTTGTTAAGGTACAGCAGAAACTAAATTAGGTAAACACATCTTTTATACCTTTTAGGGCTGGCACGTTACAGGAAGAATTAAAAAAAAACCCAAGCCTTGATTGATGTTACAAGTGATCACAAGGCAGGCTTGCCAGTAGAGCTGCTCTCTGAAGCTGAGCTAGTAAAACAGTAATGAAGAGATTAAAAGTTCTCACCTAATGATTCTGGTTTGCAAGTACAGTGCTGAACGCTACTGTCAGCCGTCTCCTGGCAATAGCCTTTGTGCCCTGTAAGAGGCAACCTGTGCTCTTCCAAGGCACGTTTGCACAGCAGCTGAGTACGGGTAACAGGAGAGAGCGGCTTCTCCTTGCGCTACCTGAACGAATAGCTTCTTTGAATTGAATGAGCCCACCTCGCATGGTCGTTCAGGACAACAGCTGGCAGCTTGCCCTGCGCCTGCTCCTGTTTAGGTGGATTTTTCTTTTGCCTCTTACTGGTGTTTTGGCTCTCTTCAGAGCCCTCAGACCTGAAGGCTGTGGAAACCTGCCCACTGACTTAGTCTCTTTCCTTCTGTCACCTTCCTTCTAGGTCAACATGACTTTGATTTAGCTGATGCCCTTGATCACCCAGGTAGGTAAATCTCCTATCCTTATTTTACTATGGCATTTAGACCCGATGATAAATCTTAGGTCCTTTTCCTTGAGGACTGGAATATGAAGCGGCTAGTACTTAAGTTAAAGATATATAGAACTGGGAAGTGTTAGATCTCAATGTTTCTGTCATAAAGATAAAATTTTCTTTAAAACAAAAAAATAATGGCTTTGAAAACATATCCCTTCATTTTTAGCTTCTGTCATGATACGTAAAGATGTATTGAATGTGGCTCTCTAGATCTGCAGATACCTTCTTTTGATAAGTTGAAAAAGTTTAGGCTGTTATTGTTTATTGGTATGTCATTGTGTCCCACAGACGACATAATTACCAGGAAGCCTACAGTGATCAGAAGACCGACAAGGCCTGTGCTGAGTGAGTAATGAAGACAACGGGTCATAACTGAGTTTTAGATACGTAGATACTGTCTCCCGTGAGATTCTTGATCATATTTGCTAATGTACCCTAGCTGAGATAATTTGTGTGAATACTAGCTGTCTTCTGTAGGTAAAGTAAGCGGTTTTTTGACGATTACCAATTACATGTCCTTACTGCTTCCTGTAAGTGCATGACTGGCCACTGATGGCATTTTATTTCCTGAAGATCCTCTCCACACTTTTCCAGCCTGCACTGAACTCCCTGGGGAGTATAACCATGGGTAACTGTTGTTAAAAATGGGTGACGGTGCTTCTACTTTTTTTTTCCATTATCTTTTATTTTAGCATAAATATTCATGATGCTTCATAACAGGCTTGGAAAAGAATCAGAAAGAATTTGGGTATTCTTTCTTCTCCCCGTGTATTTACTTAATAACATCTAGTATTGATTGCTACAAAGCCCTGTGTCAGACAGGAAAAAAGGCTCCAAACAGCAGAGAGAACCAAAAGGTTTCAGCTGTAGTCCTGAGGATGACATATGACGACTTCCAGTGAACACTCATTGCTGAAAAAACCCAAACCCCAAACAACAACAAAGCCACACATGCATTTATGATGGAACATTTTATGATGACATAGAGATTTTTCAACTGAACTACACTGAAAGACATTTCTGGCTATCAAACAAAGTGCTTGAATCAGAAAATGCTGGATCGCATTAGCCCACACAACAACTTTCAGTCTTTTTCTGGATAAACATTGCAATAAGTCTTGAGGTACGTGAAAGCAGTTACATTTTCCACATGATTCTCTGGCTTGCCCTTCAAACAAACAAGGCAGCATTTTGCAAATGTGGTAGCTGCTAAATCCTGTAATGGTTTCATTCTTCCTTCCCACTTCATTTTGCAAAGAAAATCCGTGTTTGGCCTAGATTAGAAGTGTCTGTTGCAAGGTACTGCTAAGCCACTGCTCTCTACTTAGCTAACTGCCCTGACTTCCTTTAAAGTCTGTGGAGAGAAATCAGCATGTCTAGTGATGGTTCATATCACTCTAAATGTGGATTTGTGCTCATCCTAATACAGACATTTTAAGTAGGTTACTTGAATCGTGCCCTAAAAGACTCTGTCCTCAGTCATGTTTAAAGGTAGCCTAGGGATGCCAATAACTGCAGTCAGGTGAAAGGAATTTGATTTTCAGGGACTCCTAAATCTGTTAGAGATATGACCATCAGATGGCTATCTGCCCTACCTGAATCAACTTCACTAGTTCTTGGGAATGAAGAACTCCATGTTTTCCAGACCATTTTGGAATCTCTTTCTGCAGTGAAGAGGATTTCAGGGAGTTTAAAGCTAAGTTAAAAAAAAAAAAAA
>VZTL01063274.1:0-10237 GCA_013400535.1 Scopus umbretta
AGAGTTGGAAAAATTTGAAGTCAGAAGAGATTGGGGGGGGGGAAGGCATCAGAGGGAAAAAAATTGTCTTTTGAAGTTTTTTATGTAAGGAAAGACCTGGATTTTTGCCTTTAAAGCAAACCTTCCTGACATTACAAATCCAAAAATCTCACTATGGCCAAAAGCCACATTGCATATACTTATCTTTGAGAGGAAGGGGGAGGGAGATCAGTTCACAAGGAGGAAATGGCTTCCAGGTGTCTCCCTACTCCAGTGTGCAACTTGATCACTACAATCCAGTGATGCCAGGCTTAGTAGTCCCAGCTGCCTTACTTCTTCTCAGGGGTTTGGACTAATCGTGCATTATCACAGCCTTGCTCCTGGTGACAAAGCATAACCCTGGTTCTGGAGCTGTGCTTGAACTGCTTACAGGCTGTGGGTGACTGAAAAAGTTACAGGTAGGCCTTCTCAATCAAGTATGAGCATGTGGAAATGAGCAGGGTACATACACATATGCCTATGTCTGCATATGCACTCATGCCCATGTACACAGATATTCAAACCACATCTGTTTCTGGAGCTGGACAACAAAATGGGCTACTCTGCTTCTTGGTGTGTTGTGGAAGGAAGCAAATGAATGTGGCACTCTCTTTCCATCCCTGCAATCTGTACAGCTGGTGAAGAGGGAGAAAAATATCTTTTCCACTTATTCTACCTCAGTGTTGTCTTTTTTCTTTTCTCCCTTCTTCCAGCTGCAGAAGCACTTCCTTGTTGGATATTTTGCTTTCATTGTGCAAATATGGTAGGAAGAGCTTTCCAAAGTCTTGTTCCAGCTTGTTAGTTAAGAATGTAACAAAAAAGTAATTAGCTTCTATATCTGACACAGAAAGGAAAGGATTACTGTTTAAACATTCTCTTTTGGCCTTTTCCTCATGCAAAAGTTCGAACTCATAGTGTTAAGCAGACAGAAAAGTGCTGCTATCCGTTTAACTACACTATTTGCGTCAGTATGAGACCATGTGTCCTTTTATTTGACAATGAAGTTGCACTCCAGAATCAATTTAATATTCAGCAGGGAATGTGACATTTGGGGGAGGGGGAAGGAAACCAAAAGTAATTTTGTTTTGATTGAATATAGGGTGCCACAAAATAGAGAGCATTTACTTGGCTGCAGAAGCAATGAATATTTGCATTATCAATGCTGGTGACAGCTTCTCCATTGCTGTCCCAAGAGATACTGTTTTCACTGTGTTCTCTGGAGGACCATTTTGAACAAAACTCTTAAGGTCTATGTTCAAGTACAAAAGTTTCAGTGACTATTTTCTTTTTAAAGCTGAATGAAAGTCTAGCAGTTCCTTAGCCTGGAAAAGGCTGTACAGAAGGATAGTTTTCTGGAGATACAGTAGCAGTTTCCCTGTGCAAAAGGATGAACAGATTAGTGAGAAGTTTAACTCTTACATGTAAACATTAAAAAAAAAAATCTTAGCAAAAACCAGTCTGAACTGCAGGAATTGGCTCCACATTTCCATGTCAATGCAAAAGGTGAGACTGGCATGACACCAGCCAGCACCACCCATACTCGGACTATGTCTGTAAGTTGTGGAATGACAAATATTACAAGCCTCTATTGTGGAACTTATAAACAATTGTTTAATGTGGCATATTAGATCACATTATATTAGACATATAAGGAGTCAAGCAACCACCTTTTCTTCTGTCATTATGTTTTCTGACAGTAATAAACACTCTGATGATACAATGTTCCTACATCATGGTATGCTGAGTATACCAGCTCTTTATATTCAGTTGATGATTTTGTGAAGCTCTGAGACATTTCCACATTGGAGTAGGGTCATGCTTCTGTTTTTATTGTTCCACTAAAGCTTTTAATATTGTAACTTTTAATCTTTATTACTCAGTGTGTGAGAAACCCTAAAAAGCTTGAAACTGTAGTCCGCCAATTCTATTGTCAAAACAGGAGAACTCTGTATATTCCAAGTTTTATTACCTACTTTTTGCCTAACTGCTTAGCTTCTTTCCAGATCTGACTGTTTCAAAATTAAGCATACTACTCCTGCACCATATGTTCAGATGCGCCAAGGGAGAAGGGAGTTGTTTTTCAATTGGCTCACTGTCTTTTAATGAGGCAGGGGACTTGTGACCCCAGTGCATTGTGGCTGATAAATGGTAGGATGTACCCATACATACTCACAGAAAACCTACAAACATAAATGAGTTGTGGGTAATCTTTAGCCTTTACTAGGGAAAGGCAATCTTGTGGGCAAACACTTAAGCAGAAAGCTAATGCTTAACAGTATGTGATTTTTAAACTGCTAGTGCACAAGCCTGTCAACATTTATTTCCAGGTTTCCTGATCCTCTTTATTAGTTTCCTGTCTTGCTTTCATCTTAAACCAAGTCACAGAAAGGTCTGATTTTCTTTTGTTAACAAATATTCATTTTTTTTTCTTTAAATGTGTTTGGATTCCTCAAGGATCTGAACAGGTTAAAAATGTTGTTCCTGCTGCTGAAGGTAAAGTATGCTCTTAAACAAAAAGTTATGTAACTTATACAAAATAATATCACATGCTAGACCATTATGCTAGGATCTGATCAGATAAGTAAGCTTTGCCTTCATTAAAGGTTTTAATCTTGATTATACTCAGGGCAGCCTCTAAACAACTCTAGAGTTTTTCCTCTAAAGGATCATTCATGCTCTGGTCTGGAATTTTTCAAGTAACTAACACTATTTTTTGAGAAGTCAAAAGCAAAATTTTTTCCCCTCTGTTTTTAAAAGTAACAGGGTGATGACAGGAAGAACTTCTCCTTGGCTCTCAACTGGGAGTTATAAATACCCAAAAGCTAAATTCTAGTCTTGGGTGGGTTTTTTTGTTGGTTTTGTTTTGTTTTGTTTTGTTGTTTGTTTGTTTTGTTTTTAATTTATTTTATTTCTCAAAGATCTCTTTTCTGGAGATGTGTTTGAGCCTTAGATCTCTTGCTTGCATTGCTACAGAACTGATGAAAGTCTGAGATCTCAATCAAAGGCTTAACAAAACAATAATCCTCTATTGCCCTAATTCTTCTCAGAAACATCTCTCTCTGACAAGACAGTCCTTAAGCGTTTACATCTTTTTCTGCTTAAAATTACTTTCCTAATTAGAAGGAATTGTCTCCTTCCCAAGTCTTTGTGCCTGAAGAACACTGTATTTATGGGAAAGCATCTCTCAGGCTCTTTAGCTCCCCACCCTCAAATACTATGATAGTGATAACTCTACATCCCTCAAAAATTTCAGCTTCCTTTTTAAACAAACAGAACAACTCAGTAACATTCTTCACAATCAGCCCAATTCAATTTGAAGCAAAAATCAGAAATAGCAGGAATAATCATGAATCACACAGATTTCATGCTTAACGTAATCACTAACTCTCCAACACAACATTACAATTTAAAATTAATTTTATTTCCCAGATATATTTACTTTATATCCTTCCATTCTAATCCTGACCAACTTTTTAGACACCATATTTAACAGGAATTAGAATCAGAATGTGTGAATGCAGTATAGGTAGAATTAGTTGAGTATTAGACACTAAGCAGGGAATTAAAAAAAAATTTTCCATACCAGAGGGTTTGTTTAAATATTTTTCAACTCAGCAGCTGCTCATCCTTATAGGTAATAAAGGCCCCATTTCAAGAAGGTACCTATGCAGGAATAGTATCAGTAGCTTCAAGTATCTGACTAATTCTGCCCACTTAAGTTGGACACAGGCTCAGATACCATCCTGACTGGGCTTCAGTCATAATAAATTTACCTGCCAGCAAATTTTAGTGTGCTAACTGTTGACATGGACTACACTCATAGAAGAAGTTCCTGACAAGCTGCAACAAGATTTGGGAAGGTCATGAAGAACCTATTAAAGCAGATGAATTTGAGTCCAGCTGAATACAAAATAATTCATACAGAATGAGATGACTCTCTTAACTAGTGTTGTTTGGAAGAGCATCGGAATGAAATTTGTTAGTGTTTTTACAAGGAAGTATGCAATGTGAAGATGTGATGATGGCCATGGCTTCTGTGACTTAAGTGGTGGTTGTACCATCTAGCCAGTAGGGATGACTGCACTTGATTTGACAATCTTTCTTCAGAAGTGAACAGAATTAGCTGTTCAAATAGCTGAATGTCTCTTCTTATGCCTGTGAATACCATTGTTTAAATCTGAGAGGAGTGGTTGAAACTGGAGTAATGATGTCTTTTGCATTTACCACTAACCCAGCTTAGAGAGACCACCACTGACTCATGACAAAGTCCTAAATTCATCTCCCCTGGATATGGAAGTCTGGGAATGGACCACTTCTCATTCAAATTCACGTCCCAGTAAGGATACTGCAATCACGGAAAAAGTCCAGAAGTTGAGAGTGTTTAAAAACAATTTGGAGAGACTTTCATGTGACAGAGTTGTGAAAACTCATGCTATTGATCTGAGACCGTAAGTAACTAAGATCATGAGGCTACATAAAGCAATGAATATCACAACAAATCTTTTTAGTGCTGTCCTATTGAATAACAAGATGGCATACAATAAAAAAATCAGATAATAAAATAGGGTTTTACAAAATATCTCTTTCATCTAGGTAACTAAAGGCACCAGGATATTAATTAATCTAATGAGATTAAAAATATGACTAAATAGTTAAATGAATTACAATATCTTCTTATTATATTCACTAGGTCAAATAACTTTCTCTTCCAGAAAAATACTTGATTATTAGTTGGGAATAGAAAGCAAGTTCCTGCACACTTTGGGCATACATCATATTTTTAATTTAAAGACAGACAAATGTTCTGGGAAATAGTCTTTTTATTCTGAGGTTGCTCTTCTACTTTTAATAGTGAATTACTCCTAAGATTGTCTCTGAAAATCCTTGAATGCATGGATTTATACTCTGGAATTCAGGGTTTTGTTTTTATGGCAGATGCTACTTATACTCTTCTTTTTGTTACACTCTTCTTTTGACATCAGAAGATTAACATATAACAGGTTAGTTTTGTTTGCATTGTTATTGGGCACAGTTCTACAAGGGAGATATATTTCTGACTGAAGTTTGATATATATCATTAATGATGAAAATAGATGTCTATGCTCTAACAAGATCTTCTAAATGAAAGGTCATGCTAGTAGCTTGTATAGTTTCACAGGTATGCAGTTAGAATATACACAAAGTAGAGGAAGGATTTGTCTTTCTCATAGTCTAAGTCTGCTAGGGGCCAGAAGCTAGCAGATTGAGAAAAGAAACTTGTGCATCTGGGCAAGCAATAGAATCTGAACAGAGAAGTGCTGAGCTGACTTGAAAACTAACAAAATCTGTGAAACATCTGAGATTTTGAAGAGCCAGTGCAGACCAGCAGAAATGACAGAGCAGAGAGGCCATGGCTGAAAACTCCAAGTGCAAACTGACTGCATCATCAGCAGTCATGGCAATGGGAAAACTCTCTGGATTCACAACAAATAAGGGGATCAAGCAAAATAAACTCAGCTGCTTCACAGGTCCACATGCAAACTTGGAGGAAGCTGAAATGCACAGCAGAGCCAGCTGGCTGTTCCTAAGGGTGGGCCCACTGCCAGGCAGCTGTGACAGGGGGAGCCACACTCAGTAGCCACCCCTTGATGACCTGGGCTACCCTGGGATTGACTGATACCCTTTACTGGGAAGGGAGAAGTTGAATACACTTTGTGCAAATCACCATAGATTCTGTTAATCATTACTTAGAGATCTACACAGTCAGTGTCCCACAGTCTGTTGTTTGTATTCTAAAATAATCAAGAGCAGAACATCATCTCGGTAAGAGCACAAGAAAAGGTTTAATTCATTTTTTTCCCCCCAGAGGGAACTTGGAAATGAAGCTCTAAGCAAGAGCTTTGAGACATGGTTATCTTGCCAAAAAGAATCATGGATATTGAGGCTGATCCTCTTTGCTGCCAATTTAAAAACTTAGGTTTTGAGCCTCTGCTCTGACTTTTTAAAAAATTATTTTCTAATGTGATTGATTGTTTATTTTCTAAACATTTAATGCCTTCATTAATTCCGTAGCCTCACAAATGGAAAACTGCATGCCTGGATCTGGCTGGTCATACTTTAAGAACACGTTTCAAAGACAGGCTAGCATTCTGATCACAAAAGAAGGCTGTTGGTGCTACTGCATAAGCACAGGTCAACACATTTGCAAAATGAGATATTTGCCATTCTTCAAAGATTAGGGGTATCTCTTCAGTGAAGTGTTAGAAGACACGTAAGTGCAAACACTGCCAGCTGCCCCAGCTACTACAACAAAACTAAACAAATATTTTCATTGTACTCTGAAAAAGAAACATCACTGACCCCCCACACCATTCTCATGTTTTGTTATAAGGTGTTAAAAAAACAGGCAAGCACAAGATATATATATATTAGGATGCTATCTCTCCTCACATTCCTGGATTTCAGAAAGGAAAAGATTAGTGTTTCCATATATTGTTTTTTCACTCCATTGAAAAGAATGAAAATAATTTTCAGTGTCCAGAGTGTCTGCACCTGGGGCCTAAATGAAGGGAAGTAGGTAAATAGTTCCAAGTAATTAATGTAATGGCTCAGAGGGGCCACAGAAGGAAAGGGGAGTTTCTCCAGTTTAAATGTTTGCATTCATGCTTTGCCTAAAGCAAAACAAGCTATCTGTCTTCTGGTTTGCATTTTCCCAATGAAAGCTTCCATTTGTTTTATTGTCATTCCAACATATGCATCATTTACAGCTTTCACTGCTTGAAATATGCAAGTACTGTACAATGTAATATTTTTTTCTGAGCTTTTAAGATTTTCTAGAATTGTAGAGTGTGTTTTTTAAAAAGTGAACCAGTAAAGGCGGATTCAATTTAGAATGTGTTGGGTAATTTTTGTAAGTGGCTACAGGTTAGAGGCTTTCGTACTGCCGTGTTTTGCTGTGTGGTGGAATCTCCAACCCAGAATGAAGTGCATTATCTCTGTCCACACTTGGGGGAAAGAGGGTCCACCACAGAAGGGACCAAAATTGACAGGTTACATCCAGAATTGACCATTATTAAAGACTGAAGAAAGTGTGATGGGTCTTGAGTTCCACCTGTTCCTGACATTCTGGTCCTTTAATGTGAGCTGTGGAGACGTGAAAATCTCCAAAATACGTTTCTGAACTCTCCCCCAGAGTTAGAACTTTATGCCAACCTTTTCTTAGAAAACAGGGGAGAGAAAGTATTATCTGTTTTATCTAATAGCCTGGTGGATAGAGGATTAGTGATCAGAGGAAGTATGTGTTCAAGTCTTGACTCTTACTGAGGGTATTAGATTTGCATTTCTAACTTCCCACTTTAAGAACCTCAGTATAAGGTATGTTTAGGTGAGATACATCTAGTTTCTCCTATGGAAATGAAAACACTGCTTACCAGAAATACTGTGATAGAAAGAGAATTAAGCATGACTACTTACCTTAATAGTTAGTGTATTCATCAAGGTTGGGGGAGGCCTGGGTTTCTATTTGTGCAAATTACTACTTAATACTAAATCCTGAGGAAGGAAAGCCCTATGAGACAAACTCCTTGTCCTTGTCCTACCATTGTGTTCCCCTGTTACATGACTTGCATCAGAAATATTTTCTACCATCGGACCTCAAGCAGTATCATTTCTCCTATCGAAGATACTTGCCTAATGCATGGGGATAGTTAATTTTGCCAGCTCTCACAAAGACAGAATTTAATTTGACTAGTCACACGACAAGCCTGCAGTCACAGTCCTAGGTAACATAAAGTCCTCTTTGTGTGATATAGTGTACAAACATGTTAAGGGACATGCCCTAACCTGCAAGTTGATAGAGTGATGAATTAGATGTGGAAACTGGAGATTGGAACAGGCCATGTTCTTCTCATTAGAAGATAGCAAACATCTGTTAAGCTTGGTCTGTGCTTAAAAGGTTTCCTAATGTAGTGATCTTGGCAAAGTCTCCCTAGAGTAGACGCTACTGAAGTCAGCCAAAAAAACTCAGAGGGCTTTCCCAGACAAAACAAGCTGCACTGACTTCTATGCTCTAAACTGGGCCTACAGTAGAGCTGTTACAAAAGTGCAGTGAAGAGTCACAGCCTTTGAGACACTCTTATAAATATCTTCTGTAAACTTGGTCTAAAATAGGGTTAATCTTATATGATGTCTAGATCTCAAATGAGTGACCACTGGTCTTATTATTTGAGTTCATGTCTAAGAGTACCTTCTCAGGCTAAGTATACAAATCCAGTATAAGAAGCAGAGTAATTGTTGTTAGGAAAAGTTTAGATTGGGAGAACTGTGCTTCTGCAGCAGATGTTTCATCTCCTCCCAGCATAACAACCTATTCAACAGAAAGTGTAATTTTGCTGTTGTAAGTGTACGTTACGGTATAGGCTATTTTTTGATACAGTCATGTTGGTCAAATATCACACCTCATCACATCTAAAACTGACAGAGCAGTGCTGGCAGAAGCCTGTAGCCTAGTCATGGTCTCACAGGAAAGGTCCTGACCCCAAAAATGTTAACTCTCCTCACACTGCTCTAAAACAGGCTTATTGCAGTTCTGATTATTAAAATAAAATTCTTATCTTTCTGAGGCTTTAGACTCTACCCTCTTAGAGAGAGTAAAGTGGTAACACTTCTCATGCATACAGAATTAACTCAATCATTTCTTGGCTGTACTGAGGGGAACACATAATTTCATATTAAAAAAATAATTGTATGGTTGAGGGAAAAATATAGAAGGACAAAGTTTGATTTAGTCTATTGTATCTAGGATTTTTTCCCCTGCTAATTCAGTTGGAGAAGTATAAAAAACAGATAGCTTGGGGGTATGGTGGAGCAATCAACCAAACTGCAGACAAACTGAAGTAAAATAAAGTTAAATCCTTCCCAACAGAATTCCAGATAGCACAATGTGGGAGTGTCAACTTCATTCAACTAAAGAATTTTTGTGAATATTTAAATTACTTCTTTGGAACAATAAGCTCTTATCCAACTCTGAACGGCCTTGCAACTAAAAATATACTCTATTTAGTATTTCTTTCAACTTGTTTTAGACAGCATCAATAGTTTTCTCAGAAGATACTACCACTGTTTGGCAGAAACATAAACTAAATCCAGAAAAGTTTCCAGGGATGTATTTGGATACAAATGTGGATAGTGATTCTTGCCCATATCCAAAATAAAACACACCAAGCTGTACAACAACTTTCTTTGCTAAATATAAACATCCTAACATTGATAAGCTTTACTGAAAGAGAAATTGATTGCCATATATTACTACCATCACCAGTATTTTAAGAGCACCCTCTACAGTCACAAAACGTTATCTAACCAGGAAAGCTCTTCTACCTAAAGAAAATAGTATTAACTGAAAACTGGAGTATCACTATAGTGTCAAATCTATATGAACATATCTCTGTGTGTGCTTTAAGCCCCAGTAAAGATGAGCAGACTTTGCATGAGTGCCGAAGACAGAACGTATTTCATCACCGAAGACTCCATATTTCAGGATTTAAAATACCTTATGTATTCTGGCTGACTCATAATTAGGCTGTAAACTTCTTAAGACAATGGATGGTTGTGGGATCTGAAATGGAAACCCAGGACAAGCCAGTGTTTGTTATTTTTCAAAAGAAAGCAAGAAATAAACCATGGTAAAGGCTAGGATGAACTAGTTTCTCTGAGTTCATTTAATTTGTTTGTTTGTGGTTTTAGTTCTAAGAATACTTTTTGTAGGAGTTGTGCAAAACAAGTACTTATTTCACAAGTGGAACTGAAAAACTTTTAAAAGCCCCTTAATTCTCCATTATATGCTTATTATATGCCTGTGCATTCTACTGTGCAAACACTTATGTCTTGCTTGATTTTGGGTTTTGGTTAGTAGTTCCCATAAAGCACACAACAATTCCTTCCTGGAGCTTCAAAGAGAGGAGAGAGAGGGTAGTGTGCCTCTGAGATCTTCATACATTACTTGTTTTCAGCAACATATTGATTTTATGCAGACCCATCTACTGGCTCCTGACATTGTGAATCTGACACTATGGTAGTATAGTTTGTTGCTATTGCAGTGTAACTCCTTTTTTGTGGGTTAAAAGTATTTCTTCTGTTGCTCATTTATTTTTTAAAATAATATACTATTTTTTTTTCGGTTAGGAAAGAGTTCTGATATGGTTTCCACCCTTCCAAATGAGTAAAAAAAGTTGCATGTCTA
>VZTL01063274.1:17598-34847 GCA_013400535.1 Scopus umbretta
GGCGGGCAGCCCCCGCGGGTGGCCGGGTGCGTCGGGGGCGCCGCGGCCGCCTGCCCGCACGCATTCCTCCGGGGATTCCTGGCATTCCTGAGCTGAGGGCGCTCCGACTTCTTCATCTCCCTTTTATTCCACGAATTAGCGTATTTTTGCGAAAGGGTGTGTCCGCATTGTGTGCTCTTTTTCGTGGGAAGAGCTTAGAATGGCAGTTCAGCCGTTTATTCTTCTTGGCAATTAACTTTGCATCTGCTGTAATTTATATCGCTCCCATGTGATGACACCTTTATGGGGAGATCGGTGCTGCGATAAAACTTTTGTGGTGAGTTTGGACTAGTGTCTGCAGTTGACAGAAAAATAGTTGTTACAGCTTTTATCTTTCTCCTGTTTTTTTTCTTAGCATGTAAGTATTTTTAAAAAAATCACTGCAATGTAGTTTGAATAATTAGCAAAGTAGACATAGTGGAAATCTATCCTTGAAAGTTGTTTTATTTATCTGAGCATCTACACTGTGTTTAACTTGCATGCATTCATATAAAATTAATCCTGTAGATGAATCAGAAACCCCCTATGATATAATGATTTGTGGTATACCCATATCAATTTGATAGATTCATTGTCTGATGCTTATTCTGATAACTGCTTGCCACCTGTCTCATTTATAGAGCTGGTTTTAACAGGACTTTAAAACTTCTATTAAAATATAGTTAAAATGGCAAAAACAAACTGCTGATTACTTTTTTAAGGTGCTTTGTAAGAACTTGTTTGACTAGCACTTATATTTTCTAGAAATGTCATTGTCATTGAATTGTCTCTTTTTTTTCTCTCATGTTAGCCCCAGAATAAATTCACTTACGCTCACAGTGTGTACTAAGCCAGATGTGGTTACTGCTGATTAATATAAAAGTATATCAAGTTGCTGTAGGCTTTTTTTCAAAAAAAAAAAAAAAAGTAGTTAGAGTGTTAGTTTCAACTTAGGTCTTTTGAGAAAAGATTATAAATGGAAATGAAAACTTTTCATACAGTGTTAGAATGTACCATTAGTAGTGTAGTAAGCAGCATGTTTTACAAAGCAGATGAAGTTTGTCATGTTGTGAAAGGCAGTTATACTGCTTTTTGTTGTATGTTATTCTTTTTGAGACATAGTCAGCTATACTTTTTAAACAGAAAACTCTGTAAAATTAGAAAGCAATATTTCTCATTTTTATTAATTCTCGTAGGATATTAAGATAATCTTTCACGTAAGAGAAGATAATTGTTATTAGTAGATTTTTTCAGTTTAATATTCAGATAATTTAAAAAAAGTGATAGGAGATAAACAAAAAAATGCAGTGCTTCAAATGAAATATCTTATAAAGGGACTGATATTTTTACATGTATGTATTTAGAGGTGTTTTTGAAACGTATTCATCATTGGAAAATAATTCCTAGTTGGTTTACATACACCTTGAATTGCAGCTGATGTTAGCTGTTTCTAAATCCCGTTTCAGTGCAAACACACAGTAGAAAGGATTATTTTAGCAAATGTCAGTAATGTTATGACAGTAACAAAAAGGGAGGGCTTATCATTGCTAACTTCTTTGATTACAGAATTTGTGGTGATATTCCAAAGAGCCTGTCTTCTCTGGGTGTATCACACAACTGTTTTTACTCTCAGTATCTCATTTAGTTGTGTTTTGCTTTTAAACCTAATAAATGGGATGACTGCTTAGGCTGTGTGAATTGCCTTCAATCAAACCAGCTTATTTTAATTTCTGTTAATTGCATTATTAAATCTCACTGTCACTAGTAAAATGTCTGAGAATGCAGTTAGATTCTCCTGACAGGGTATATATGGGGGATGTGAAATTTAATTCACTGCAAAAATGGTCTGTGGTGTATCCTGTATAAGGAGTTCAACCTCCGTAAAAGGATGAAAAAGCTGAAAAAAAGAATTGGTGACAGTTCCTTATTCTGGTTTACCTTGTGTAATAGGAAGTTGATCTTTCTGGGAGTATTGGTGAAACTGGTTTGTCTAGGCTCTGCAGTGTCATCTGAAATGTGTAGGTGAAGTGGCATGACCTCAAACTTGAATTTTTAAATCTTTTGCAATGGAGCAATGCAAGGTGAAGATATGTACAAGGAGTTTATTTAGCCTGGACCATAGTGAGCAGATTTTTATTTAAAAATAGCTACTTAAGTATTTTGAGGCCAAATAATTCTGCTGATGTCAGAAATTAAACATAAGTAGACCAGCACAGTTTAATTCTGCAGCCAGCTGTTTTGCCATTTCTGCTTTTTGAAGTTATACTCGGAGTGATGATGATAATGTCATTATTAGCTGGCCTTTTTACTAGGTTGATGTGTGACATGTGTGTATTAATGTCAAGCACGTGAGCCTGATTATGCATAGCAACGTTCAGCCTGTGGCAGTGTCTACCTGTGTTGCTAGAGGGGAACGAGCAAGAATCTGGCCAAGATCACTGATGCTAATAGGTTGCTGAGAAATGGCAATGAACACTAAAACAACGGGCCATTTTTCCCACTTCTGCACCCTCTCTATGCAACTCTGAACAGCAGCAGAAATGATGGAGCTACCTACTGCCGTTGTATTCAGATAAAGCAGGCTTAAGAAATTTGTGTTTCTTCTTTCTTCTGCCTGCCCCACTTCTCCTTCCTTTTTAGGGGTAGGAGGCAGTTATCTTCTACCTATCAGTTCAGTGATATGATTCAGAGCCAGGCTTTACAAAGAACTACATCTTTACAATATAGAGATTAACAACTATGTCTTGAATGGCCAGGATGAGGTGAAGATGTTAGAGCTTCTCCAGTTTTGTTGCTAGGTCTGAACAGACTGCATACTGAGGAAGATGGTGCTGGCTTGATGCATCCTCAACTTAGGTTTGGCAGTTTGCAGGGTTTTTTAATACATCTTGGATGTTGTGTTGGTAGTATGTGCAAAAACGCAAAAAAGGTTGGTTTTATCATTTCTAGCCTTACTTGGCAAGGGAATTCAGGATCCTCCTGCGGAGAATGCTGCATTACCAGGTTACTGGGTTACTGTGTGACGGAAGATACTTCACCTGTTGATAGAGTGTTTATTCCAGGCATGTTTATCTGGAAACATTAACGCATTTCAGAAACTGCTTTGGCCTTGACTCACTGAGTGGAACTAAATCTAAATGGTAATGTTTTTCAGTATAGCCAATATCGAAATTTAATGTTTAAACCTGAGAAATTAACATGTTAGGAATGCATGTGCTAAAGATCTAGTGGAGTGGTAGTCATGGAGTCACCACTGTTTGGGATTAATGCTCAGTGTATTTGCTGTTACCTTGTACCATCTCTGCCAACAGAGCTGGCAGCCTCCTTGAAGGAGTTTATCCAAATGTAGGCTTATAACCTTTTTGTTTCATGTGAAATAGAATGGATGACAAAAATCCATAGCCAAACATTTTAAGTACATAGTATATTTTTTCCATTAATGCCACTAAAGTTTTAGCCCAATTAACTCTGTTTTAAATTCAGTTGATTAATCTTTTGTATTTCTGAGATGCATTAACCAGATAGACAGTATCGGATTTAAAATTAATATTCTATAATCTTTTCACATTCTACTTGATTTTGGTAAAGACAGAGAGCAATGAGAAATGAAGGTTCTTGGAGAAACATCTCAGAAAGCACTTTGACTTAAAAAAAAAAACATCAGGGAGATTGGTAAGACTGGAAGATGCCTCAATTATTACCACAACAGCCCCTTTCTGTGAGGGTCCCCAGGCATGCTAGGAGTCATTACCACTTGAATAGCTGCATGACTCTCAGCAGTCCAAGCAGGACAAGAGTTTGACTCCAGGCATTTGCAGAAGTTCATAAATCTTTAGTTATATGTACATTGCGCACACAATTTTAATGTAGCTAAAAGGTCAATGTGGAAACTATATAAATATACACTATGAAAAGGAGACATACTGCCCGTGCTTACACATTCATATGCATGTGTGCGTATGTATTTCTCTGTGTGTGTGTGTATACATAAACTTTCACAGACACTTGCAGAAGCCTGATAAGTAATTACTAGCCATTAGTAATGTTTTAAATCTTACTGAAAGATATCTCTAAGAGCTGTTGAAGTTTATTAGAATGGAGCATGTATTTTATGTACATAAAAACACTCAAAAGTGGGTTATGATTTGTGATCTATTTCAATATAAAGCATAACGCAGAAGTGGTGGGTAAAATTTGAGCCTTTATGTAGAGATGAGGGTATGTTTTCAGTGATGTGGATCAAGTTCAGCATGTTTCATTAGGCCTTGTTGAAACTGGTAATGAGTTGGGGTATGCCTTCACACAGTCATTTACACGCTATTAGCTGTTATATGCAAGGAGCAAATGTTCAGCAGTGTCAGCCTTTATTTACAAGAACAATTGGCATGTAATGTTACATTATAATTCCACAAACACTTCAAGCCTTGTAAAGAAGCAGTCCTACCTCTCTCATTTCCCCCCAGTAATTGTGCTATTCCAGTGTGAAGGTAAGAAGAGTGGCAGCTTGTGGGAGCTTGTTAAACCTGTGCTCAGTGTACAGGCAGGGTCTACACCAGGCAGCTTTGGCTGCATGGGCTTTGTAAGCCCTTCGAAGTGACGCGTCTCCTGCTGGAGCAGTCCAGAACACTATGAAGCTCCTGTCCTCTGTGGAGTTATCTAGCCTCTCTCTACTCAGCTTATGTCTCTCAGACTGAGTGTGGTGATATCATCTTGTTGTCTCAAGGTGGCTGGGCTCAGGGCCCGCAGTTCTGACTGCATATTTAAATTTTAAAATGCACGGTTGAGTCAGTTGAAAGAAACTAGATGGGTGTGAAGCCAAGCGTTTAAAGAATACAAGGTAATTAAAACAAAGCTTAACAATAGAAAAATAGGAGCCATAACCAGCTTGAATACACATGAAGCTGTGGCCTTGTGTTGGCTGTGTAAATATGACTCCTAAAGTCTATTCTATGTGTAGTTTTTGTTCTTAAAATACTTACATCTCCATAGAGATTAACCCTTTTCTGTGTGTCTTCATATAGGTGAGACTTTGGTCTCTAAATGCAGTTGTACTCATGTGGCTCATCCTTAATTTTATTTACGAATAAGCTATACTTTTATAATCAAGGTTATGCTGGTTGTATCTGCTGTGTTGCTGTAACTGTAATTTCTGTAGACAAGATTATATTTTTGGGGGTGGGAATAATGAGGAGAAGGTCCAGTGATATGTCATATCTAAAGCAAATTTATTTGTTTTAGATCATATTATAAATAATTTTGTGTTCTTGGAGCACTGGCAAAACTTTTTAACGATGGTTGCCCTAACTGTGCTTCCATTTCTTTGAGAAGGGCTTTCTCAGAGGCTCTTTATTTTAACAAACTTGAGATTTTTGCCTAAGCCTCTAAAAATATGAACAGGATACTCTCTTCAGTTTAAACAATAATGATATAATTGGGATGTATTAAGATAATTTCCTTTGGAACAAAATACAAGGTTTCTAACACTGACAATTGGAGGAAAATGTAGTGAAACAACACAGAATCTCTGTGGAGTGAGTGTAATCGTATCAGATGTTTGGATACAAACCAGCTATTGTATTTGAAATCACAAACTGCTTTTAGAATCTGTAAGTATACTTGTGTCACTCAGCTGTTGTTTCTGTCAATACTTCAACAGATATGAACATTTAGAATTTGGTAAACTAGAAGAGAGTATATAAAATAAAATTTCCTCTTGGTGACTTTATTACTTTTTTTTAACCTTCTTTGCAATTTTCTCATTAAAACGAGGAAAAATTGAGTGTCATCATATCACATGTATATAGTTAACTCTGAGATAAGTATTTATAAGGCTTTGTTGTTTGCTTGCTTTTTGTATTTGAAGTTTATAAATTTTGATTGTACTGCAATGGTGTCAGGATACGTGAAGAGTGAGTACATAACCCTGGAAATTGGATTCTGTGTTGGTGGCAAAAAAGAGCTTGTACAGGTGTCTATGAGCCTGTGTGGGAGACAAAACAATATAGTGGTATAAGTACACTTATGCAGGTATTTGAGTCCACATAAAGCTTGTACCAATGTAACTATTAATAAACAAAAATGTAACTCTCCGTCTTCCTCCAGTGACTTAACTAGTACCACAGTATACAGGACCTGGGACTAGTTGAGACAGATGACATGAATTCGTTTCTTGGAATTGTATTTCAGATACAGGTTGACTTCTGTTTTAGTATACTTTTAATGTGCTTTTTGTATCTGATTCCCTTTTGTTTATGATTTGGGAGAATCTGGAAATAATTACTTCAATAAAGAAAAAGCTTTTTAATAATGATACAAAAGATATATTGCAGTGGTAATAGATTAGAGTATTACATGAGAAAATTTTGGGTTTTCTTAATATTTTTATCATTAACAAAAATTAGGCTTTAATTTCTACTCAGTAAGCAAGGTTAGTAGGTCATGCCATATTTCCTCTGGGCATAAAATTATTACTGCATGAATTCCTACATAGCAGGTTAAGAAAATGGGATATATATTGTGTCTTTGCCTTCAGTCAAACTTTGACAATTTATGAGACCTGAGGATCTGCCAAAATGTTTTGTTGACTTACAGCCACTGAAGCAGATTTTCCTTTTGGGGGCGGGGGGGGGAACCCAACAACAACAAACCCACCAAAAACCACCACCACCAAAACCTGCTAGCTGTCACACAGCTCAAGCATTTGGCTGATCTGTCACATACTTTCACAGGACTAACAAGATGTTTTACACTTAAGACATTGAGATTTCCTCACACACAACATTTTTCAGCCAGAGGGGTTATGAGCCAAGCTGTAAGCAAGAGAACTGTATCTTTTGCTTTAACTGCTGTTAAGAGTTCTTTCTACTGACAGTCTTTATTAAAAACAGTTCTCTTCCTGTCCTTGAAAGAGTTGCTATTAATATTCTGTTGTATTGGCTGAGCATCTGAATAAGGCTGTTTAATATTTGGGCAGAACTGAAACTGAAATAGTCATTTCTCAGGCAGCAAATCCAAGACTCGTCCACTTTGCTATACTGCATTTCAGGAGAAATTGATAAAATAATACATGTAATCCATGCTAACCTATGCATGGCTGTTTGCTTCCACTAACAGCTATGGAAGAAAAGTGTTTTCTGGAGTTTTCATCCTGCAGGAAATTCTAACTTGTCATCCTTAGCCTGCCATCTGGAATCAGAACAGAGAATGATATTTTTCACAGAAGAGAAATGAAAGTAATTTATTCAGAAATGTTGAAATACTCACTACTGAAATGTATTGCTGTGATGGCACACTTCCTTCTGTCCTCAGATTTCCTTATGGGTCAGTGTTCCTGGCTGCACTTCATTTTTCGTTATGTACCCAAAGCCATATGACTACCATATTTAATCACAACTTGGTCAAACGAAAAAAAACCAAAACACATTGCATTTATGGAAGGCAGAGACCTACATGGTTCCTGGTGTGGAGGCTGGAATTACTGCTTTCAAAGGGAGGCTTGGGTGACCCACTTGTAGTGTGGGTGTGTGGTCTTCCAGCATTTGCTTCTCTGCATGGGCACCATGCACACCTTGAACTGGCCATGGGTATGAATTTCATTGCAGGTAACAATGCAATGTTGGATATGCAGTCCTGGGGCCATAATGGAATGCAGCAAGTCAAAACCTGGTCCTTTTCTCTTTGCGCTGCACCAGTTAGTAATATAGATGCATGCATGATTTTTTTCACACGTAGGGTTTTTCACAGTCTCTCTCATTCCAACAGGTAGGAAGACAAGGTGGGACATGAAGCTTTTGGGCTGCTTTTAAAGGGAATTCATATTTTAAAACTGTGGTCTGTTTTCCAGTTCTTCACTTACAGCTGACCAATAATAAAATAAATCTCTCTCAGGGTAATTTTTTTTTTCTCACTTCTGCCTGCAAAGAGCCCACGTATACTGAATTATGACATATATTGTAGAAAATCCTCTGTATAGGCCTTTTGAAAGTTTTGAATTTTGACCACTAGAAAAGGAGTGGCAGTTTACAGACAGTTCAGTGACAAGAAGAAATTGCTGTGGAAGTTTCATTGTGTTCTGTAACTATCATAATTTTCTTTCTAATAATTGTGAGGAGTGACTGACAGATATGATACAAATACAACTTTATATAGACAAAAACTATACCTCAAGTAGGGAAAAATCTTAAACGGGGATAAAGAATCCACTGGAAAGATCTGAAACAAGTTTGCCATGTCTTTGTTGCTGGATATTGTCAGTTTGCACTTAAATGAGTTTCACTGTCCCTTTTTACAGTCCCATATCTAGAACTTTAAAATTTCACTTTCCTCCCTTCTGCTCTCCTGTAAGCAGTAGATCAAGTGAACTCAGCAACCCCAGAGCTGTCTTCCATACAGACTACAAGGGACAGCAACCCAGGCCCATTTTCATTTTACAGAAGCCTCAGATTGTAGATAGGATTGACAGTGACGAAGTTTCCCCTCATGATTGCAAAACATGTTTGTGAGATTGTGTTCCACTGTTGTGGTTTAACCCCAATCAGCAACCAAGCACCACACAGCCACTTGCTCACCCTCCCCCTGCCCCGGTGGAATGGGGGAGGGAACTGGGAAAAAAAACCCTAAAACCCGTGGGTTGAGATAAAGGCAGTTTAATAGGACAGCAGAGAAAGAGAGAATAATAATGATAAAAGAATATACAAAACACGTGATGCACAATGCAGTTGCTCACCACGTGCTGACCGATGCCCAGCCCGTCCCCGAGCAGCGATCGCTGCCCCCACCGGCCAACTCCCCCAGTTTCTATACTGAGCATGCTGCCATTTGGTATGGAATAGCCCTGTGGGCAGGTTGGGTCAGCTGTCCTGCCTGTGCCCCCTCCCCGCTTCTTGTGCACCTGGCAGAGCATGGGAAGCTGAAAAGTCCTTGACTCGTGTAAACACTACTGAGCAACAACTAAAACATCAGCGTGTTATCAGCATTGTTCTTGTACTAAGTCCAAACCACAGCACTATAGCAGCTGCTAGGAAGAAAATGAACTCTGAATTAAGCTGAAACCAGGACATCCACTGAGTGTAAAAACATTACCGTTTTGGTCTTTCCATGAATTATCCTGTCTGCTTCCTTTTCTTTACCCTCATAGTATGTAATTCCTTCCTCTTCTCTCCTAAAGTTATTTCCTGTCCTTTTTCCATAGCACTGTCATTTATTATTGACATAACACCCACTTTGTCTTCATGTGATATTGCTGGTACTTTCTGAATAGTCAGCTGCAGTGAAAATCCATTATTTAGCTTGGAGAGCAAGCTCAATGTTATGTAAAGCTGGAAGACAAATTTCATAGTTCCTTCCTGGCCTTTTGCTCTGTGTGTGTGAAAAATCTGGAGTAAACATACATAATCTGTTACATCACTCTTTTTTAAAAAAAAAGGCACTGGTTAAATAATATGGGCAGTGACTTTTTTTTTTTTTGGTGGTAGGAAAATTTGGAAATGACTTCCATGGAACCAAATGTAATTTGATAAGTTAGCCTTTAATAGCTTGAAATTTTCAGAATTCTAAAAGTTCACTCCTCTGAAGAGAAGATAGGTAGTGCAGTATGCCTTAATCTTCCTTTAATGAAAAATCTTCAGCTGATTCAGTCTCAGGAGTCTCAGGATGATGATATTGGATATGAGGGAGTTCCTGTTTTTCTATCATCAAGAGAGCCAGGGAGGAGTCCTAGTGCCACAGGAAAAGTGGAAAAGTCAGATCCTTTTTATTCTTCCATATTCCTTCACTACATGTACACAAAAGGAGCATACGCGTAATGTGAGGCAATATCTGTGAAGGCTCCATGGGTATCTAAAGAGGCCAGGGAACATATCTGCTGGTGGGATAGTGTGTGTCCCCACACACTGGTCAACATCTCTGTCTGTATTGTATATCCCAGGAGGCCTGTCTGTCCAGTGCAGCTAGTTGGCTTGCATGCTGGAAGCAGAAAGTGCGAGGTGCTTTACTGCAGATGTGTTAGAGGCATGCTTAGTAATGAGGGTGTATGGGCAGGATACAGAAGATCAACCCTTATGTGCAGAGCACAGCATTTAACAGGATGTTAAGGATTTAACAGGCATTTTTTTTAATGATAAATCTGTCTTGTGGACTTGGCTAAAGAAGAACTGAAATGGATGAGTGGACACAATTCCATGCCTTTGTGATGCTGTAATGTTAGGAAGGCTGCAGAGCTGCTGAAGGGAACAGCCATGTCTGGCACAGGAGTATGTTTCTCAAAGGCACTCTTTTTTTCTTGTGTTGGCAGGGACAGCAGTTGGAGTTCCAAATCACAGGGTGTGGGTTTTTGTTTTATTTTGTTTTGTTTTTTGTTTTTTGTTTTTTTTTGTAAGGAGGGTCTCAAATAGCTCCTGGTAGTTAGTTTTACAATAGTTGCAAAAGGAAATGTTTTGGAGGCGCTTTTAAAAAAATGGTTTTGACTTGTTAAAATCTTCAGTATTCCTCTCCTGTGGTTCTTTGTAAAGTATCATATCACCAGTGAAGAACAAACTGTTACAGAAGAACATGCAAAGTATTGGATTTTCAGACATGAGAACCTCTGCTGACAAGTTCTCTTTATAAACAAAAATGTCATAGTTTCTATTTTTGGCAAAAATAAGTTGTTCAGAAAAATGAAACCATCTCTGAGTAATGATAAAGTGTGGGACTTTCATACCCACTGGAGGCCTGTATTTAAAAAGAGTGTTTAAACATCTTTATAAAGGCTTATTTTAAAAAGAAATCCCAAACCTGGAAGGCCTGAACAGCTTTGAGTGCCAATTTTGTTTGTTTGTTTGCAGAAATTTTTAAAGGTCTCTGTCCCTGAAAACAGGAGTTAAAACACAAGTTCAGTTTGGAATTTTGTGATTGCCTCAAGCAGTCCAAGGCCATGTTGCTGCCAAAATAGGTGATCCCATCATTCCCTGGTGCCTTTCTTCCTGATCTGATAGGAGACTGCTTGTTTTTTTTTGCTGGATCAGTAAAGCTATGTGGCTGCATGGTTGGTTGCTGGCTCACAAAAGGGGCTGTGAGGATTGCACAAGCTGAGATAAGGGGGTGCTAGAACTGTTGCTTTTGGGGATAGTGTGTTATGGCCTACACTTTTTAACTTGGTAAATTTGAAGGTGAAGTTGGCGTCTTTCAAACCAATGTATTTGGAACTTTTTAAAGAACTTGGGCCTATAGCCTGATGGAGCTGGATGGGGACTACACAAAGGGACTACACAGGGTTTTCATGGGGTTTCAGAGAGAGGAAGGGCCTATGTAGATACAAAGGCTTAGGCCTGCAGACTCAGGCTGAGTCTGTGGTAGACTCATTAAGTCAGTTTCTTCCAGCTCTTGACAGTTTTCAAGGAGATACTTGTTTGAAAATTAATCTTTTGCTGAAATTTCGAATAAAATAACTTATCTGGGGCATACAGTGAATACCCTCGAATGATAACCTAAAACTTAACTTAAAAAACATAAAACTTAATGTGTTGCTTAGTGAATTTACTTTGTTTGTGCCTGACTGTTTCTTGGATCTTTAATTCTGTGTCCTTTTGGACTTGCTCTAGATGATGACTGGATTTACTGACCTTGTTGATCAGTAAATCCAGCTGGTTAAGTTTATATGGTGTAACTGTAGAAAAGCAAGCTATTTCTTTTCTGGTCTGTTTGCAAGTTTTCAGGCGAAATCTTGCTGCTCAATAAAATTTGGCTTGGTATCAGCAAATGAAGTTACCAATCAGAAGATGTCAATATATTTTCATTGTTCTAAACTGCAGCTGCGCTTTTAATCTCTGAAAGATATTGATGGTTGTATGTCCTTGACTATATTATCTGTTTTAGCAAATAGAATATTTTCAAAAGAAAATAATTTATTGAAGTAGTTCTTTCTTATGTCCTGATTAATTTGTATACACTGTTGTGATAATATTTGCTTTACAAATAGGAGATAAGAACTGATTTTATAAAATAATAGAATGACAGTCTTCTACCTAATTAAGAATTTATGCAGAACTATTGCTTCTGTTTTCTGAAAACTATTTTTAAACTCCTCTGTGACAGCAAATAAAGTTGCTAACAAACCTATATTATTTTAAATTAAAAGTATTAGTTTGGCAGAAAACCTGGAATTAGAATTTATATCACCTTCTATCTAAAGGCTTCTAGTTTATTATAAGTAACTACAAGGAAACAACAAGAAGCCCCACAAACAGAGAGAATCTCTTCCTAACTACTGTTAAAATATTTAACCTCTTGATAAGCTTGTGAGTAAACAAACTGTACTGTCATAACATCTGAGGGCTTCAGCAGACTTAAAGAAGATTAAAACTGGACAGTTGTAGCTGTCAATGCCCCCAGCTGTCAGCTCCTCCACTGTATCAGATGTCACAGTTCCAGTTGTTAGTAGTATGGAACACAAGGCTAGCTGCATTCACCCCAGTATGCCAGTCTGCAAATTTTCGTGGCTGAGGTGTTTACTCAGCCATCAGAGTGTTCAGGTGTTCTCATTTTTTGACATGATGAAGTCCGTCAGAGGAGTGGAACAGACAGATGGGAGAGGAACAGCTTCAGTCCTCTCATCTTAATCTATTGCTGTAAGCTTTCCAAAGCCTGAGATGCCGACTGTACAATGTGTGTGCAGAAATACGTCTGTAACTGTAATTAAACAATTAACACCATTAGAGGTTTTAGGTTTTCATCAGAAAGGCTGTGTGTGAGGAAAACCAGCAATGCTTTTTTTAATGTAAAGATGTTTACAATATTACAAAACCAGTGCTTTAAGGTATTGTAAAATAACTTTTTGATATTATGTAGTTCATGGGAGCATTATCCATTGTGGCTTGACATCCTATAAAATATGAACTCTAAGTAAAGCCTTCAACTATTTGAACAGTAGGGCCAACTGTCTTATTTCCTTGTGGATGTAATGGGGATTTATATATATAATTTTTTTTCACAGTTCCAGAAAGATAAAAATTTTTATTTTTGAAAAATGTTGGTTTAGCACTTTGATTTCTACAAGGTTTTATCCTTTTGTATTGTAAAATCAAGTGTTTTATTAGTATAATGCACATGAAGATGACAAAACCACTTATTTCTTTATAGTTTTAGAGACAAATTATATATATTAATGGTTAATTTAAGGTATATTATTAACCTGAATACTGTTTCTACTATACACTAGGGGTTTTGGTGTTTTGTGGTTTGGTTCCCCCTTCTCCCCCGTTATTTAGTATTTTTAGCAACTTTGCAAAGGGTTTGAAAGCACAGCTTTTGCAAGCACCCTGAATTTGACATATTATAATGTATTGCTTATCTATTCTTTATGCTGATTGATTTGAATCCTTTTTTTTTGTTGTTGTTGTTAAAGTTTTAGGTTTATTTTTATTGACCCCTTTTTCTTGTGTTTGTTAATAGTTACCGCTATTGGAAAATTCAAATGAACTTTACTCTTTTTATAGGTCTGCTAATACATACAGCTTTAAAGTGTAGTGTAAACTTTCATATACTAGGTAATTTGTCTAAACTTATTGGTGGCATTGCTAATCTTGCTAGAATTGATAAGTGGAGGTCCTTTGTAAAGACGTTCACGTATTCATCTACTGCAGATGTATGCTACCAACTATGTATGAACCATGAGGTTTTTTTCACTTAGGTGGTCACATGCAAATATGCCATGAGTGATTTTAACTTACTCAGAATAGTATCAGAACACTGTATTCTGCAAACTAGATTTCTTTTTATAGAGTTCTGAATCATTTGTATTTTCTGAAGATATTAATTGGGACAATTTAAAAGCTTGCTTACTCTTTAGGAGATAAAGAATTATGTTGCTTTTTTCACAGGCTGTTTAAAGTTTCTTTGTTAATAATTTTCAGTTACAAAGTCATGCTTGTTACCACTTGCCCCCTAGACAATCAAGCAGGTTTGATTTAGAATCTGATAAACTTTATGTCATAATTTTAATTTTGCTAAAATGTGAAATTATTTAAATTTTTATTAATTCATTACATACCCGTAGCACTAACTTCAGATTAACATCGTGTAATACAACAGTAATGTAAAAATGGAAAGCATAAAAGCTTCAAAATGCTTACTTTATTTGAAAACAACTTTTTAACTTTTAAAAACACGTCATTTTTGTTGCCTTGAGCAAACAAAGTACAATTTTGAGACATTGATCAATGTAGCTGGACCCAGCACCCACTCAAGTTTAAAGAACAGAGTGGAGAGCTTGGTTTCTTTCCCACCTCCAGCAACTGTTCATTAGATTAGTGTGGTCTGGTTCCCTTACAGTGTATATTCTAAGTTACAACTCTGTACAGTGTTCTCTCTTTTTCCTCCATTGCTTTCTTAGCCACGATCAGTGCAGCTCAGAAGTTGATTTCAGTGCCCTGGTCCAAGAACCTATAAATCAATAGGGATCTCTTCATTGACTCTGGGTTATTAGAATCAGCTTCTGCTGTTTTTACTTTGTCATTTTTGTCTCAGCTTATACACTGGAACAGTGTAATTAATGTGAGGTGTTATGAGTATTCAGAAAAGAAGGTAAAAAGTTATGTTTTAAGTACATAGTACTTAAATGTACATAGAATGGAGGCCCAAAATAATTAAGTGCATTGGTCCTTGCTGTTTCCTTCCATTGTTCTTGCTCCTTCATTTTTCCACTTCCCTTAGCCTTCTCTGGCTCATCTTTGCTTTTCCCTTGTTCTGTTTCTCTTCCTACTCCAGGAAGTCTTAAATGGAGATCAAATTCATAGTGTCTGTTTACTTCCCTTTACTAAGCGAACTTAACCCCTGAATTAATTTTGGTGAATTTGACTAGTTCACCAAATCTTTTAATCTCTAAGGAACACTTTGACAGTGATACTGCTTTTTTTCTTCATTAAAATAATCACTTGCTATCTGGCATTGTATTTAGAGCAAGATATACTGATTCTTGTAGATGAAATAAGCCTATTATTGAGGAGGAGCTGGAGTTGGTTTTTAGGAAGAGGAAGAGGTCTTTGAGGGGGGCTGTCCAGCTAGAAGGAAGAACTGGGTGGAAACTAGCATACTATGAATATTGAGCCAAACTTTTTAATTCACTGTGAGGAAAAAATGATAATTCTGCTGTTGATTAGAATATCTGAGGGAGATGGCTCATGCTGAGATACATAGGAGAGTGAAACTGGCTGCAGAGGTCTGTTTTTCCATGAGACATCCTGTTGTTTCAGTTTCCTCTTGATGATTATTCACCATCGTTTAGTGATCTTGGTTTTGTCAGGCTTCAGTGATTACTCAACTTTCCAGCTCAGTTCAAAAGTTTATTCTCTCCAGGTTTTGCATCAGTCTGACAGAGTCTTGTTTTCCTTATAGACACAGCTCTTACTGTCACTGCATTGCCTGTGCAACTAGACAGTTGGCTCATAATATGCAACAGATAGTAAAGTAAAACTACCCACAAAACCAGCTCTTACAGAAATTGAGAATGGCATTTAACATTGAAAGAACAGGTAGGGTTTAATTTGTTTTCTGGAACTGAAACAGTTTTGGCACATACAGGATGGAGTTAGCATTTCTGTTGCTTGTGAAAAAGGTACTATCAGCCCTAGAAATACTAGCAGTATTTTTCCATTTCTGTTGCTCAGCAAAGTATCTGTTTTAAAATAGCAACTGGAGTTCTCATGAGCAAGTCCATGACTGGAGGATTGTTAAATTAATCTGTAGGAAAGTTTATTCTTATGGGTGACAATGAGATAATAAATGAAAAGGTTTATTTTCAGATATCTTTAGAAACAAATGTTGAAAACCGGCTACATAAAAGAACAACTCAAAGGCATGAGGATATTGACCTTCCTTGCAATGCTTTAGTTACCTAAAACTCATAACCTAAAACTGTCCGGTTGTGTTTTGGCTGGTACTAACTGCTGGCTATAAAATGATCATTGATTTGTGAAGGGTACAGTCTTTCAGTAAATATAGCAGAGACACCCAAAATAAAAGCTGTTTTGATTTAAAAAATCATGCTAGAATTTGAAGTCATTTGATTCCAAAGCAACTACCACCAACTCTGTGTAGGTAATCTTAACCGTTGTTATTTTTTAATGTTATTTTATGACTGTAAATGTTACATTGATCCAGAATCAGTCAGTCAGACATTTGTCTTTGTATCACAATGCATTTGCTTTGGGCTTTTTATAGCTTGTATATTGATTTGTCTGCATATTATTGTTAGTTTTCATAGTCACGCTGAATGGTGGAATAAAATAATTGGCAAAATAATCTAAGGTATTTAAAACAATGACATTTTTGTAATTTTTCTTCTATTCAGCTATAATCCTCTGATAATCATGGAGCCATATTTTGCTGGTTTTAAGCATGTGCAGCAGGACTACGAAGTCACTCTTGAACTTGGAAGTGAGGAGACTCAAAAAACTAGAAATGCACAAAATTCTAGGACGGGGTCTTATGGTGTCAGTATTAGAGTCCAAGGAATTGATGGACATCCTTACATAGTACTAAACAATACAGAAGGATGTTTTTCAGACCCCCCCCCTCCTTCTGCAAAAGAGCAGCAGGTCATTTCTCAGACTGTAAGCAAGCCAGCCACAGACTCCAGTACTGCTTTTAAGTTGGAGGACAAAACCAGTGAACACACAAAGTTTCCTGGAACACAGCACGTGCAACCCTGTATGCTTAAAAGCCTAAAGATAACCAATCTGGATGAAAAGGAAAATGGAATATCAGATTTTAAAGATGGAACAATGAAATCCTCCAATTTGTTGAACTTTCAAAGACACCCTGAACTTTTACAGCCTTATGATCCTGAAAAAAATAACATGAACTTGGATAATTACCCATCTTCTGTGTGCAGTAAATCTAAATCTTTTGCAGATGAAGATAAAACTGAAGCAAAGCCTTGGGTTTCCTCATCTAAAGTAGTGTCCCTACAAAAAACAAATACATATCTTGCAGAGCCAGCCAAAGCAAATTCAAAAAAGATACATTTGAATGGATCAGTAGAAGACCAAAATAAGCAGCTGTTGGATTGTCCCAGTAGCACAGTCAGCCCCAATGAAGTGTGTGTTTCAGAATCATTTTCACCTACAGGAGGATCCCCATGTGTTAATCCCACTGCGTATTCGGAGACAAGAAAACCTAGACCAGATGTTCTTCCCTTCCGCAGACAAGATTCAGCTGGGCCACTACTGAATGACTCACGAAGATCATCATCCTCA
>VZTL01063275.1:973-17063 GCA_013400535.1 Scopus umbretta
GATATGCTTTTTCTTGCAGTAGGGCAGTGGCTATTTTGTTTTTTAAAGAATAAATGTTTTTAACAGGAAGTAGCACATCTGAAACTAATATAGAAGTCCCTGACACACAGTATTAAATAAAAATCCATACTCAGTAAACACAAGCAATTTAGATTCAGTTGTTCTCATTTTGCATCTTGTTTTTTTTCCAACACTAACAGTTTAGAAATGATGCACACGTGTTTTTCTTTGCTTTTGTCTAACACAGAACTGGCTACAAAAATTATGCCCCTTTATCAGAGAGAAGCCAGAAAATAAACTGCATAGTACTGTCTTGTACATAACCAGATTTTTCAGAGAGAACTATTCCAGTCTCCCAAATGGGGAGAAGTCCACCATCCTTGTACGCTGGAAACAGCTTTAACAATTGCATTAAACAGAGAAATGGATAGCTACAGGATAGAGATCCCCACCCCTGATTTTCCTCTGTGTGTGTGCAGATGCGTGCATGCACACACACAGGATTCTAGCTGTTTGTGGCGATGATTTAATATAGTGACGGGATAATGAGCTGTGCTCCCCGCAGCAAGTGAATCACCATTTAATGCTATTATCAACAGTTCATGACCCACCGGCATGAAATGTCAGCCTGATTAATCTGAACACTACTGACCTCAGAGAGGAAAAGCTACCTTATTGTCAGAATTTAATATATAATAAAATCATACACAGAATATAAATACTTGATCAAGCAAAGCCATTAATAGAAAATCTACTTTATTTTGTTCTACCATTTCTTTTAAACTTGCTAAGGCACATTTTTTTTTTTTTAATAAATACTTCTGTCTAGTCAAGCAGGAAGCAATCCGTTAGGACCTATTATTTTGATATACAGTGAAACATTTCAAAATGGCTGTCCAAATACAAACCCCAGGTTGATACAAATAAAAAAAAAATTAGAATATGCTAGTGTAGGACTTGCTAGTGTCAATTTGTATCAGGAAGGGATCAGAAATTGTTCTTGCTTTTCTAAGGTCAATGAGGCAATAAAAATACCGATCTGTAAATAGGAAACAGTTTGAGTGATGCTGCATAGCTCATAGAAGAAAGCTACCTTAGCTTAATAAGACCAATATACTTCAAGAAGATTAGAAACTTGTGCCAGTTATATTCATGAATATAAGGGGAAAAGCCCCACATTTTATTACATTTCCAGTGAAGATTTTTCCTTACATAATTCCGTATCATGATACAGCCCCACTCAACACAGTTTATATATATTTATCTATTCTCCATGGAGAATAAACCATGAAAACAAGGAAAAAAAACCACCTTTAACCAGTCACAGTGAGGTTGGCACATTTTTGCTACATCTTCTCCACATCTCTTTTTAATTTAACCTAGCTAGGAGTCTTACAAAAAAATGCAAAACTTTTAAGCCAGCTTTTCAGGATTCTGTACATCACGGTATATAAATAACCCACACTGAAGCTGGTAGGACTACATGGCATTTATCTGTCAAATTCTATTAACTGACACAAGCAGAGTAACTACTATGTCTTATTGTTAGAACACAGTACTGCAAAATAGGTGAAAACTACTGCAGTCATTTTTAAAATGAAAACTGTGATAGTTTCACCCCTCACTCTGTATTGTGGCCACCTGGTACTGAAAGGGTTAAGGGATCTTCAGGACAAGGGACTGGAAAAGAACTGAGTGAAATCCCCAAAACTGCCCACATATGAATGGAATGACCGTGGGTGAGACAAGAATGATCACTCCAAGTATTGACTTATAACAACTGGCAGCCAAAGAAAGAAGAACATGTCAAACTGCCTTGGACAAAACACGAACCCTGATGTCTGAACTCCCAGTTAAGAGCTCTGCTGGAAATGTAAAGAAGCAATGAAGGAATTCTGGACACTTATGCAGGAAAGTAATTCATGCTGCCAGCACAGACATATGTTTAAGCTTTGCTTTTCCATTCAGAAACCAAACAGTTCCCATATGCCAGTTGACTAGTAAGTGTTGGCTGTCCTATGTAGCTGCAAATACTGCTAGCTGCAGCGTGCCCGAATGGGTAACAGTATCTGACAGCAGTTTAAAACCTCTCCTGCACTCCTCCTCTGAACTTACAGAGGGAAAGAGGGGTTTGCCACACAGCCACGGCATACTCATTCTTGGAAACATCAGGCCTTGTAGTAAGAAGCGTTAACACAGAGAGGCTGTAGTTAGGTCTCCATCAAGCACAACTGTACACCTGTCTGCTAGGATGTTCAAAACCCTTTCCATTATCTGTAACTGATGACCACCTTCACGATCATAGTGCCCCTCTTGCTCTATGGCAGAGCAGCTCACCTACGAGTCTTGCAGTTAGATTGCATCTTCTGCTCTTAAAAAGGTATGTAGTCCTCTTCTGCTATCCAAAGGTGCTTTGCCTCTTGTGGTTCCTCACTGTCCACTCATTCTGTGAGCACTTTTAAAGATGCTGTTTGTCATAGTAATTTTTCTTCCGTTCAAGAAAACCCCATTTCACCACTTTTGCCCCTTGGACAGGAAGAGGAACAATGGAGGGGGGACTTATTTCTTCCCCATTCCAAACAGTTCCTTGACACAAACAAAATCCAGCAAAAGAGTAGTCCTTCCAGACTAAGGTAACAACCCTCCACAGTCCTGACTGTGTCAGGTAGATGCTGCAAGTCACATCAAGTGGCAGAATCTGCATACAAACAGGGTGTCAAAGATAAAACGTGTATTAAGTAACAGTTTAAGCAGAATTCCTATGTTGGGCAGACAGATTCCCAAACCATCTTAGAAATATCCTGAAGGTAGTGGTGGCTTACCACAACAGTTGCAACATCGACAAACTTAGAGAAAACAGGGACCTGCTATTTGTGCCTGAAGGCAGGCAGATGACAGCCAAATAAATCCAGTTTTCCAAATTCTGTGGAGTTCAGTCCACTTTATTTACCTGCTGTTATTTTGTTTCACTTCTACTCTTCCTCGTCATGTAAGAGGGGCATATAAGAGAACAAGACAACCAAAAAATGATAAAAAGATGTTATTTGCAACTCAAGCATTGTAAATAAGCTCAGTAAAATTGCAGATATCAACTCTAGAGTGGAGGTGCATGTAGTAATCATGGAAGGGGATAACTAGAGTTTGTGAGGTGGAGAGGCAAGGATGGAGGACAGAACTGCATCCTGTCTAGGAATATAGTTGAAAAGAAGGACCAAAAATGAAGTAGAGATTCAGTAGAGCACTGCCTGATCCTAAGTAAAATTAAATACTTAAATAATGGTGAAAGTTTAAAGGACTAGATGAGAGATCAGTTTGAATCATTGATGATGGCTGCACATGCATTTGCACATACACATACTCACAGATGAAAATAAAAGATGAGGAAGATGACCAGTTGGGAGCATGGGATCTCAAGTTTATATCAGACAGAACCATCCCCCCACCCCCCTTAACTATGAAATAAAAAAGTAACCCATATGAAGCAACCTTAACAACAGTAAATAAGAGGGAAGAAAACCCCTATGCATATAAATCTGCTAAAAAATCAGATAAATTAAGCATGGAAAATTTAATAGTGGACAAGAATTACTTGTTACTGCTTAGAGCAGTCAAAGCAACAAGGAAGAGGCTGACAATGAGGGCACAGAAATGTTTCTTCTTAAAAGAAGAGAGAAAGGTATTAGCAGCAAAGCCTAAATAACTAACAAATCCTTTCAAAAGCCACTTGTCAAGAAAAACAATTTCAGAACTAGTAAACCCTACATGATTCATACACTGGAAGGAAAGAAACAGCCATCCTTGAGGGTGAACAATTTTCTCATCTTGAGCCATGTATATTTTCTGTTTTTGAATTTTTTGATTTACAAAAATTACATTACAAGAGATGTAGTTATTGTTAATACTGAACAAAGAAGTCAGAGAGTAGCCTCCAACTTCCCGTTTTCAAGTATTCTCCAGAATATTTTGGCATGCATGTAATTGGTTCAATAGATTTGGACTGTTTTTCCCTCCTCACAAAAAAATCATGAGGAAGCAAAACCTGGAATAAACAATGTAATTTAGCATGTTTTCAACTTGGTTTATAGCTATCTATAAAATGCCCAAGATCATTCTGAAATGTTAGCAAAAGAGAAAAGAGTAGCTAGAATAATTTTTTAAAGTATGCTTTTAAAAGCTCTTAAATCAAGAAAAAAATACATTTGCCTTCATAGGGAGATAACATTACAGTTTCAAAATAACTTTTTAAGCACACAGGAATGTAGATGAAGAAAGAACACCACTTGCCCGATATAAACACAGAAAATAAGGTTTTTAAGAGGTTATCCTGCAATCCTTCTGTCCTTACTCTGGTCTCAGAATATGTGACTAGGAGGCATTCTTTTTTTTGCCCCCAAATGTAGCCCAGTCAGAGATTTGGGCTTTCATTCATAAAGATGATAAGGAAACTGGAAAGAACAAGTGAAATAATGCAATTTACTTCAGAATACTGACTTAATTCTGATGAACACCCTCAAACAACAAAGGTTTTCCCAATTTTTCTACTGTGCCTCCTCTCTTGAATTAATAGGAGAGATAATGTACATGAAGTATGGCTCTGGCTCCTGATGTATCCCTTATTTATCACCATACCACAGTTCAGTGGGGGCTTTAGTAGGGAAAATACAGAAATATAATCAGGTCAGTATACTTAATAAAAACTTTTTTGGCTACATATCCAGAGTCTCAGCAAGAAGTCAGTCTATGCTCTCTGTACTGAGAAACCTCAAAAAAGAGCCTTTGATGACACCTGCATCTCCCTTTTCCTGGAGAGTGGGGGAAAGAAGGAAGAGAGAGGAGAGTTATTTATTGAGAAACTTACAAAGCATATTTAATTCTAAATAATTTAAAATAAATATCTGCTCCAAATTTGAATTTAATATTCAAAATGACATCAAATTAAATGCCTGAACCAGCTACTGAGCAACTGGCATAAAAGTAAGGCATCCACACCAGAAATTACTAAAATTGGCACGGACGATACACAGATAGTAATCAGACTTGCTAAACACAGCCTAACATTACGCTCTTATCATGGAAGGTAATCATACCTGCTACAACATTTGAAATACTAGCACCTTAATCACTTTTGGCTGAATATATAAGGTGCACTTTGGCATTTCAACAATTCCTTTTGCTGTGTGCAGAGTACATTCCTTGTCTCTGTGCAGCCTCTATATATTTATCACAAGTACAACTCCTCACTTTCTTTGTGCAAAATATACACAAAGAAAAGGAAAGGAAAGGGATCAGAATCACCTACAGGAAACAAAGATACAGCACTTACTTTTAAAAAGGCTATTTTCCATCTTGTGTCAAGGGTTAGCTAGAACTCAACATAGGAAACAGTGAAATGATTATGTAAGCATCTCCAAATGTTGCCAACTCTTCCTTCCTGATGTAGCTGTTCAATGTTTTGATCAGAGATTTGCACTATTGTGCCTGGAGAGACTAGCTGATCAATGATACTTCTCAATAATATTACATTTAAATTCATGAAAAAAAATATTAAATGACAGGTTAATGTCCTAAAAAGGATATTTCCAGAATTAGATAAAAGTGCACTCAAAAGGTTTCCGCCTATTTAGTATACGGACTTACAGGCACTATATACACATCCGACTTAAAATAATTCCCCACCCCAAAACAATATATGTAACAAAAATTCATGGTGGCGAGGGAAGACAGTTTTTTCACTTTGTCGAGAATGTTCTCTACATGCCTATTTTTTAATCTGCTGGGCACAAACAAAAGATTTGCTCAGTCATCATTGCTGTTTGAACAGAAATGCTTTAAGGTTCTCATTCTACAAGACAAATCTTGTGAGTTTTATGTTCCAGCATCACAGGACTCAACACAATTTATAACCTGTTATTTCAGCCTTCTTTGATGAACAGATATATAAATTAATTAAAAGGTTTAATGGCATTATTCCACCTCTTTCAAAGTGGAACTTTTTGTAAATTACTTATTGCGTGCTAAGCATCTATTACAGTCAATAAGAAAAAAATACAAGTAAAAATGTCTAAAGCCTCTAAAACAATCAAAGTGGTCTTTATTTTGACAATTTATCTTACTCATTCTCCATTCAGATGTAGTTCTTTTAAAAGAGAGAACCTTTTCTGGACAGTCTCTGAGGTGGTATCAAAATGCTCTTCATAAAAGGAAGCCTACTCATCCCTCCAAATTGTGAAGTTTTTGGTCTTATTTTAACAGTCTAATCTATCTCTTTTCAAGACAAAAGGGAACTCATACATCCTGCAACAGAACAAGATCGATTAAACAGATAAATTACATCAGGACATTATAGAGTTGATTCCAGACAGTGCCAGAGGGGCACTAGCCTTTTAAATCCAGGGTGCAGTAGCTCAGGCAGGGAATTCAAGCCAGCCTACGGAGAAATGGAATAGGGACCCAGCATTAAATTAGTGTGCTAGAGCAGACTCAAAGACTGGATGAACAGGATGCTGTGTGAGGCTGTTTCACACTGCTCTCGCCAATACAGTCCTCTGTGCACAAGAAGGCCTTTGCTGCTACCAAGTATCCTACACTCAGTTGGGTACAACATCCTCCTTCATCAAAAAAAGACTCCAGCCTGACTAAAGCCAGGGTGCAGAAGTCCAGGCAGCGAATCCCAGCCCACCTGCAGAGATATGAACCATTAAATTAGGTAAGGAACCTTATAGGTGTCCCCCTGCCACCTTCAAATTATAAAGTGGGCAGGGAAGAGCCTACAGCCAGGTTGCCCTGACTTGAGAGTGGCAACAGAGCATAGCTACAGTAGAATTACACATGACTGTTACAGGTACCTAAGCTTTCAGAGGTGGAAGGTAGGGACTCGATAAAGGTCATGACAAGATAAGGCATAATCATAAGTGACAGGACTAATCAAGTGAGGAAGGCAGAAAACCTGGTGGCAGAATTGACTGATCAGGTTTACAAAGGCTGAACACTACTTGCCAGAAAGAAAGAACACACAGTAAGAAGGAAGGGACTAATGTTTAACTTTGACATAGAATTTTCCAGAAAAAAGGTACAAGTTAGGGCTACTGATTTGACAGAAGTCTATGGATGGCTACCTCAAAGGAACAATCCAGACACTGATGCTTGAAGAACTGCAGAAAACAGGTCTCTCCTCCAGCCTTCCCAAAGGAAAGTAAATTAATATACTCAGTGAAGCAAGAAGATCCTCAAGAAATTAGGATGTCTAGGGATACTACATCTGATAAAAAAATATTCTTAGTTCCCTCAGTCTGTGAGGGTTTCCATACATCAAAAAAGGGACTTCCCAAATCAGTAGCCTGTATGTTAGAGAGCAGGCTCCTGCTTGTTTCAACTATGTCACCTTGTAAACAGGGAAAAGAAACATCAATGAGGACAGAAATAATAAGTAGATGAGAGTATATAACTCCCGTTAGCATTTTTATCACTGTTTTGGTGTGGAATGACCTGGATTCTAAACTCCTGGTAAACAGGAACTTTCCCAAGTTTGGGAGGAGGGACAGAGTTTAAATCCAGCACCTTAACGTTTAGTGTCTGGGGCTCAGGGATGTTAGGACCAAGCAACTTCGAACAAGAGAGGGATAGTCCTAATTTTTTTACATCATTTCTTAGAGGACGACAGAGGAAGAGATTTCTAGTATTATGCATATTCTTTTCCTACCTATACTAAATATTTGTGCACACTACCCAATTAAAATAGTTGTTGTCTCGATTGTTCCTAACACTACCCTTTACAGTGTATTTCCATAAACTGCTCCCTTTAACTGAACCTGCTAAATCTAGAATACAGCAATATTAGTACCCATAGAAGGAATATGGGAGGGAAAAGCTCCAGTATTTTGTCTTACAAATGTATTAAGCACATAAAAACACATTTCTGTCACTGGCTGGGCATGTTTGGTTAGATGCAGAAATATTGGTATTGAAACTAAGCATGTAGGAACTAACACCAAGTGATAGATTTCCAAACAAAATGCTGGAGAACAGGTTTGTCCTGTCCTTGTTAAAGGATGGAAAAAGCTTTCAGAAGGTTCACTCTCAGCGGTAAAGCAGCAGCTATTTAACAGAAGCAGGTTTCTGAAGCATCTTAACAACTCTCACTGGTGACTTGTTACATCTTACCACTGGTCCCTGCAGGTCCTGTACCCTGACAGGCAGAATGAAAGGATTCTCTAACGGGGCCGCTGGCTGTCAGAAGCCACCAGCTGGCCTGCCAGGGCTTTGCAATTGCAGGGGCCAGCTGACAGTCTGGGTGTTGCTGACCATGCTGAGAAACGTGCCACCCAGCTGCTGTGTGGTCACGTCCATCTGGAGATCTCCAGCCAGACAAATCTCTGGGCCTGTCAGATCTCTTCAGCAAGCCTTGTTATGCAAATTCAATTACTCAAGTGTGCCCTATTACTGCTGGCTAACTGCTCCTAGAACCAATCTCACACTGACAGTCAGCTCACATTTTTACCCACCAAAAGTACCTCATTTATTCTTGCTCAACTATTCCCTTGTATCATTAAGGCAGAACAGACAGAGTCCATAGTACTGTAACCTCTCTGCAGTGGGTTACTATTCCTTGCAAAGAGCTTAGAGAGAAATTAATTTAAAAACATAGAGCATCTAATCAAACATGAGTTAAAGCCACAGTATCTACATAATTTACCATTAGAAACAGGAATTATAAAACTTTGACAGAATTCTAGCTCATGTGATGAGTATTTTAAAAAGCAAACAAATAAACATGAAACAGAATATTCAGGAAAGCAGTGAATTGTGCTTGAGGTATTTGCTTTAACACAAGGGTAGAGGTAATGAAAAGTAAGGTTTCTCATTTTTATCTAGCATGCTGGTGTTTAGATTTGTTCAACTAGAAGGACTGCTGCAGCAATAACCACCTACTTCTTTAACATATTTATTTACTGAACCTAATTTAGATGCAGTCTGAGCTATTAGTAGTCTTCCCTGATGCAGAGATATGAAAGATTTTCCTTAGAGAATTAATTCATCATGTAAATGCAACAATGTATAACAGAAAAGTTTGGTGAAGATTTAAAAAGGAAGAGATAAGCATCATATTGTTGATTTTCTCAGTATATAAATAAAAGTTTCTGCTCAAAACATCATTGTGAAATCGCATGCCTTCATTTTGAAAAGTTATTTAAAATCTGACATAGGAAACAGTAGCAGATAAAACACTAGCTACAACAAACTAGTGTAAGTATCTATATCTAGCACACAAGCCAAATTTAAAATATTTCTGTTTCTCAAACTACCACCAAGCAAAAGAAATATTGTTAGTGAGCAAGAATACTGGAGAGGTTTTCTAAAGTAAAGAATGCAACGGTATTGAGTACAAGGCTACAGCATGGTTACTTAGCTATATCAATATGCAGTGCGTTTTAAAAGCAATTCAGGTCTCAGGGCAGATGGTAACAAATCGAGCCAAGTCTCTCTAACCTAGTTCTCCTTCCCTTCACAGGAATGAAGTTGCCTTTCTAAGTGTTGATTCATCTTTTCAACTCCTTTCAACAGTGAGTTTCAGTAAAGAGAAAAAGACTGGGGGAAGATTACTTCAAAAACTTATCATTTACCCTCAAAAGGTTTTGTCTTCAAAAATGACTGCTAAACAAATTTACAAAAAATCAGTGTTGGAAGACTGTGGGGAAAAATATTAAGATGCAATCATAAGACTATGAGTTGATTAATGCCTAGGAACCTGAGCTGTTGTGAAGGAAGATATGAGTCAAGCTTTGGGAGAAACTGGAAAAATGGCATAGCACACACTGCTGGCAGAACGCTTGGCATGAGTACGGGAGACGGGAAGAAAGATATATTTGAAAGAGAGGCATTGTTGTGTTAAGTCTTGAAAGGGGAAGATATGTGATGCAGACAGAGATCAGAAATCAGGGAAAGGATTCCAGGAACACATTTACAGCAGACTGCAAGAGATGAAGACTTCAGGTGAAAGATAATAGCAGGGAGACAAAGGATCATGAGAGCCCAAGAAGTTAAAATGTGCAATTTGCCAAGGCCTGAGATAACTTGCTCATGGACCATGGTCATACCAATAGTATGGGAAGATTCTCAAACAAATATAAGTGAAACATCTGCAATATTTAGAACATGCCCAATTTCTTGGAAACAGAGAAACTAAAGTAAAATATGATAGTCGGACTAGAGTGTGAAAGAGAAAATACTAGTGATGGGGAGGGACACAGCTGACTAAAAATGTACAACAGCAAAACCTGATTAAGATTGTAAAATGGTGGGAGGGAGACAGAAAGATGTTTTTGCAAAACACAGCACATGATAAAGAAAATGACACATCTGCAAGTACACCAGAGAATGGAAGTTTGAATTCAGAACAAAACTGTTACAGACAGAAAAAGTGATTTTGAAACAGCCTCATGTTTATTCTTCAATTTTTATACAGGCACCCAAATTCAGTTAAGCAAGGTAACTTAAGGAAAAACTTAACAGCCTTACTGAAGGTTCCTAACAAATGGTGTAAACAACCTCAAAGAAGCCAGAAAGATTACCATTCTTGAACAAAAAGATTTTTGTTGAATTGGGCAGGGGTAGATGGGAAAAAGAGCAAAAGAAAAGTATAATGGAAATGCATGCTATTGGCACATCTGGTTTTGATTTAGGAGCATTGCTTTTGAAGGAGCTTTAAGAGCCTCATTCCTAATGAAGCCAAAGATATTCTTGTGAAAATCAACTCAGGCATGAGCATGGAACTCATACCCCTCTCCCCATCCTCTCCTTCTTAAGGAGGTGGCATGAAAAAGCATTTTGTAAAAAAATGTGAGACTAGGAAAGTCTGAGAGAATACCAAATCTAAAATGAGTTTCATTCTACTTTCTATCCATGAAAACCACAGTATCCCTATTCAGGGATAAATTAGCACTCTGGGAAAGTTCTGTTTCATTGAAGTAGTCCTGAATGACACCTTCCAGACAAAACAACATGAACAGCTCTGATGACACCACCCTCGGGCTATTGGTGTCTGACAAAACCAAGTCAAGTTTGCTACAAAATTTCCGTAACAATAATGCAAATATTGTTGCCAGAGTCAGGCTATTCTTCTCTATTTATGTGACATTAAGATTTATTTATTACAAATCAAGATACAAGTACATAAATGGAAGTTAAAGAAGCAATACTGACCCATGTTCCACTGGCAGAAAAGACACAAACAGATAATCAAAAGATCGGTGTTTCAAAAAAATTGAGAAAATCTCGTGTCAGCTAACTCGGTCACCTGAGAAGTACCTTCAAGACGATAGGATCCCACCACTTAGTATTACCCAGTACTGATCCACCCTAACTATATCAACTAGTAATTTCACTTTCTGTATTCCTTAGTCACAGAACTGACAGCCAAGCTCATAATAGTTCAGTTTATTGCTAAGAAAAAGGGCATAACTATTTCCCACCAAGACAATGAATGCAAGTAGATGTTGAAGAAATAGCTCCTTTTGTTGACTCTTTTATCCCAATCTTTTGTTCCCTACCAGAAGAAGAGATGCACTGCACAGGTATTTCTAGACCAAGCTATAAAAGCACTGTGGTTTTCCTCAAAAAAAATCATAAAGTGTGTTCATGCAATTCTCACGGCAAGTTTTATTCCTGCATTATGCAGGATTCTGCACTGATGTTTCATATGAAACATCAGATTTAAAGCTCACATGGTTCAAGGTTCTCATTAAAACTGGTTGAACAGCTTAGTCACCCCCACACATACATTCAAAATTTCCAGAGTTAAGAAGAGTCAGGGTGTTCTTTTTTTTCAAACTGAAAGTCTGAAATCCTACATGAGAATAACATGGAAATTATTTATTCTTAACCTCTGTCATTTCCTAGGTGCCTGATGCAGTGAAATATGAAAATGTATATGCCTCCCAGATTTTTGTTTAATCGTGTCTAATGAAGCTGTGGGTGTTCTTGGTAGATGTATATACTGATTTAGTTCTTTAATTTAATCCTAACAAGCTTCTGCCCCACATGATAACTTACATCAGTGCATTCATTTCATAGATTAACACTGCACTGCATTAGAAAAAAAATGAGTGCTAGTCTTTAGTTTGCTGCCTTAGAATTTGGTTGAATGTTCCTTTATCACCATACCTTGAGAAAAGCCAAACACAGATGGGCGCTTTATTCAGTCTACACTGTGCCAGTGTACGCTTCCACCACTACCTACTTTTGGAGATTTAATTTTAAAAAGGAAACTATTATTACTTTCATCCTTTTTCTTTGTTTGAAATTCCATTTCAACAGTCTGAAAGTCTCCCCATTTTAGCTGCATCCTTGTGAAAGCAGTACAATGAGAGTATGTTAGCCATAAAGCTCTGGGGCACATCACTCATTTTTATACTGGATTTACATTTTAGTATTATTTTTTCAGACACACTTCTCCTATACGCTAACATTTATTTGTTCTGTATGCTGATCCATACAAAATGGAAACTTCCACTAATTAGCATGCAAGGACAGTGAGTGACTTAAAAAAAAGGAACTGTCTTAAGTGCATTCAGCTAATTCAAAATCAGGCAGCAATGAGGAGTTAATCATGTGTTTTTTCCTTAGTGAGTACCTCTTTATATTTATCAACACTGAACTGTATTTGACTCCATGCTGCTTGATCACGTATCTTAATTTGTTGCCTTACAATTTAATTGAATGTACTTTTGTCATCATATCCCCAAAAAAGCCAATGTATCTTGGTCTTTTCTACTCTCAAGTGACTAAAATAATTTTGAAGGACTTGTAAAAGATACTGTTATTTTTCTTTTTTCCCAGATAACCAGTTCCCAATGTGGAGATGAAATTGTGGGGGTGGAAGGGAACTCTACCACCCATATTTCTAGATTCACAGAGAGGCAGCAGGTAGTGAAAGGTGCAGAACAGAAACGAAGAGTAAGATAGCTGTAGCTTTCCTGTTTTGAAAAGGGACAGATGTCAGAGAGATTAGGGAAGTAAATCTCTCATTAGATCAGAATTGGTTCACTTAGGGCCACTGCCACTGATTAAAGGGCATTTTAAAGGGTTAAAAAGAGCAACCTTTATGAGTTTCCATTCATCCGGGCTGCCAGAAGACGCTTGGTCCTCTCCTTTTGTAACGATTCACTTTGGCTACCCAGCCTGGCGCATCCAGTCACTTACTGATGGCAGCCAGGGCTCTTCTGGGCTCACTGGAACACTGTTGAGAGAGAAAAGATCCTTTGCAGTGAAGGTGGCTTTTGCATGGTGTTTGGATCCTGTTGGGTATCTGCTGTACCACTCCCACATTCCCAGCAACCACCATGCTTGTTCTCAAAGCCTGTTCTCGTAAAGGAATTGAGTAGACCCAATGTATACACAAATATTAAGAGCAGACATCAAGTGGGCCCAGAAGAAGAGAATATGCATGTGGACCTAAATGCAATTCTTTCAGTATTTAATTTGGTGCAAAAATCTAGCTCACCTGCTTTTACAAAATTTTATCCCCTTCTATCAAAATAAAAGCCAAAGGAAGAAGATAACAAAGTAAGAACACGTATGTTCCTTGCCTTAGCTCATTATGAGCAGAGTGCTGAATGCTTTCTGTGAAAACCCTTCCTTTATGTACGTGAGATTAATAATGGAGTCTGTAAGGTCATTCTTCAGCAATTTTCAAGTTCTCTGAAAACTGAAGTGGTCAAGTCAGAAATATAATCAAGGCAGAAACAGAAGGATGTCTATGACAAGTGTTCACCTTGTAAAGACACTATGACAAGTAATTTATTCCAAAACAGATGGGAGCAGTTATTTCCATATAGCAAGCTTCCATCCAACTCACACTAAAACCCACAAATATAGTTAATCTTCAAGATTTTAACACATGTGATCCAAGCAGAAGAATAAATAATAAACACTTCCCAATATTTCACAGAACTTGCCAAAAGATGAACTATAGACTTGAGACTTTGGAAAGAAAAAAAAATAATTGCAGACATAGGCAAGGACACGGCCTAACAGAGGCACCTGTAAAGAGGTGGCAATGGACAAAAATTACTTGGACAGTGCAATTAAGAAAACAAAAACAAATTTTACAGTGGGTCCCCCCACTTTAATATGCAAAAGAATCAGGAGTTGTTCCTTCCTTTATCACTAAGCGAACAACCAGGGAAAGATTTTTTTTTTCAGCGTATTTTTCTACATAAAATCTGATATTTACATTTACCTTCCATTCCACCTACATAAAAAGAACATTTTAAAAAGACTAAAACCCAGAGGTACAAGAACAGTTACTACTACAAATTGTTCTGAGGATACAGACTATATTACAATAAAGAATATTTAATAAAAATGCACTCTACTGATCCAGGTCTGCCTGATGAAATTCTGAACTTACTTTTGTCTCGAACTTTTATTTGTGTAATTCTAACATGACAATAGTGCACCACCACTGCTTTTTTACTTTGTAAACAGAAGTCTGGGCAAGAAATACACAAGTTCATTCTGTACACAGACTTTTCATTTCTTTCAGCTCCGCCCTTTGATTTTACATTTAAATATTATCAAGACTGGGTACTAAGAACTCCATAATCATACCAAATTATTTTCGAGTTTTTAACCTTGTGTCACTGCCACTAGATTTCTGCTTTGAGCATGTCTACGGCACAATCTACACCATGTCAGACAAACATAAAGCAACATAAAGTTCCTGCTCCTTTTTACAGCTAACTTAGGTATTTATGTAGTACAACATAGCGTGACATGTAACTACAACTTCAGACACTACCACAATGCAATCAACCCAAAATGCATTTAGTTTCCTTCTGAAAATAATTATCTTGAGAAAATTGTAATTCTGATCAAGATATAAACGACAGAAGAACAGACGTAGAGGCACATGACAGCATTCTTGGGAGCAACAAGTATGATTATTATCTTTATGAAAAAAGGACAAATGATACACCACCCAGTTGTGAGGCTGATGCCAATCATTAATACATCTTTTCAATTTCAATCCTGTTCTCTGGAACAACAGTTTCTTCAAACAGAGTCTCTGAGGTCTCATATGAAAAAATGTTTATGCTAACTAAATTAAGAAATTTGAATTTGAATTTATTTTTGTTGTTTGAGCAAAAACTATAAGTCACACTTTCCTCTGCAAGGTTGCTTTGGCCAAACAGGCTGTTGTCTGAGATTTGTATTTCAACCATTTAATGGGTAGCATTAAGTAGGAAGATTTAAATGAAGCCACTACTGGTATGCTTCCCAATCCTGACAAGACATATCTTCTTTATGGCAAAGGAAACTGAGTTTCTCCATTGCTCCCAGCATCTGCTACTGAACTTTGATGAACTGCAGAAAAGAAGTTAAGAGTCACAAAACCTATGAGTGAGGAGACAAACATGGGAAAAAACATGCAATATCAGGAATACAAGATGATGGCAAACTACAGAGATGGCTTGAAGCAGATTTGCAAATAGGAGACAAGGAAGAGAAAAGTGCAGAGTCACAATGAAACCCAGGAGACCCAAGTCACAAATAGGAGACCCCAGGAGACAAAGGAGAGAGTTTTATACTATAGCAAGTTTTTCTTGCCTGGGAGAAGCACTTTCCCTTGAAACACTTTACTGGAGGAAGTTAAGATGACACCATATGGTCACCTGGTCAAGGCAAGGAAGAGTGGGCCAACAGAGGGCTATCTTTAAAGAGGTCAAGAGACATGTACAATCAAACCATCAAAGCAACAGCTATATCAACAGATAAGCTAACCCAGTAGGAAAAAAAAAAAGATGGTGCATCAGAGAATTTAATCTCGTGGAATGACAGGCAGGAACTTTTTAGTCACAATTTTCAATCATTCTAGATAAAGAAAGCTTCCTTGTGGTCTCTTGAATGGCTTATTTGCAATTTGCTTTGTCACATGTTACAAGCAATTTTTCTACACTGGCTGCTTCCACTCTGCTGTGGGGTACAGACTGCTGCATTAGTTTCCAAGCAAAATTAAATCCTACAGCAGGCTCATCTTAGCTTCAAAGCAGGAAGCACTGTATTAAATTTCTTGCTGCTTAATATACTTCCT